>PVLA01006837.1:0-115796 GCA_004027455.1 Hydrochoerus hydrochaeris | reverse complement strand
AGAAGAAGAAGAAGAACCAGAAGAAGAAGAAACAACTTGTAATCTCTAACGTGCCATGTCTACAAATGAAGGAAGTCCTATAATAAAATGTATTTTGATTATTTTAAAGAGTTCATGTCCAAGTCCTATAATATTCAGAGTTATTCTTAAAACTAATAACATTACATAAATGGATGATCTAAAAAGAGAGTCCATTGTTTTATTGTTAATCACACATTTTTGTAAACTGGATTGGGGTAGCATCTTGATAAGTCTTCATTTCTAAAGTTCCACTTATAAAATCTAAAGGTTAAACACTTAATTTTTAACTGAAATTATTTTTGCTTTTTCAGAAAGTTGAAGAATGTATGGATTTAGATACAACTACTGCTTCCGTTTTTTCCATTTGATTTTCCCTTTGCACTCATGATTCGAGTAAGGATTAACATTCAGTAGCCAAGGTTTAAGAATGCATCCACTGGTCCACTGGGGCTGACGCGGGCTTGGAATTTTAATTTGGGAAGCCTCTGCTTTAGTGGGACAAAGAGGGAGGAAGGTGATAGCATGGCCCATGCTTGCTGCTACTGCTGCTGGAAATATTACCCTGTCCTTTTGAGTGGTTTCCAGTTTGTCTGCAGGAGAAAGACTCTATGACACAGGAGAACAGTCAGAGTAGGACAGTGAGTGAACACGGATGACAGAGTGTCTGTGCCACCCATTCATTAGGGACTCACAAAGGGGCATAGAAATTCTGGGCTTTTGTAGGGATTGAGAGCTCCATATCAAATGTCTGTCGGGTAATTTAATTACACGGGCATGGTAGGAATGACACAGTGGTTACATTAATAAACTGAAGCATTAAAGAATAATAGCCCAGTTATTGCTGAATTATGGGAAACACGTTGCCTATTCATTCCTGGTGATATAAGAAGGGAGAAGGAGGGGGCTTCCCACTTTGCACTCACGGTGCATAAAGAAACAGTCTCTTGACTCTCCAGACCTGTGGTAAACTGGGTGCAGTGGAAGGCCCAAAGTCACGCCCAATAGTATAAATCATGCTTTGTTTAAGATGCTTAAAATATCATAAGTTAAGTCTGCTTTTATGGAGCTAAATAAAATTGACTTGGGCCAGATGTAGTAATGAGTATGTGCTACACAAACATCTCCAAAGAGCCTTTCCAACAGATCTCAGTCCTGACAATTCCTGTTCGCTGTCTGGGGCCTCCTGTTAATAGAATCTATTTTATACTATCACAGGATACTAGGTTAGTAGCTCAAAGGGGGACCCTATTATTTAATAGATCAAGTAATTTTTCACTTTCAGTCATCCTTTCTGGCAGAATGGAAGAAAATGCCTTTTTTCCTCCTGCAGAAGCAGAGGAAAAAGTAATACGCATTTAATTTCATATCATTTTTCAAGAGAGTTTATTGAATGATGCCAATGCTATTTCAAGTATGGTGCTGTGGAAGGAGAAGGAAAAAGATGAGTAATATACAATTTCTGCTTTCAGATTCCAAAGGAAAAACTTATAGTTTAATAGCTGCCCACTTTCTCCTATTTAACTCATGAAACTCTTTTCACAACCTCTTATAGGTATCATTTTATGACTTGTATTTCTTCAGGAGCTTTTAATTTATAATGTATTTATTTTTGCTGTGCTAAGGATTGAAACCAGGGACACACATGCTGGGCAACGGCCCTAACACTGAGCTATATCTTCAACTCTTTTTATTTTTGTTGGAGACAGAGTCTCAGTTGCCCAGGATGATCTCAAACTTGTGATCCTTCTGCCAGGATGTGCCATGATTCCCAGTAAGGCTGATAATTCTTGAAGATTCATCCTACCATTAAAATTCTTTGAGCCTTTGAATTCTGAAAAAATTATTTTTAGGAGAGAACGAATGTCTCCTTTGCAGAGAAACCAGTTACAATGTACAGAGAAATGGCCCAGAGAACAAGTATGCAATAATATAAATTACATTTTGTGCTTCAGAGTTTAAAGAAAATCTTATGGAATTCATGTTTGGAAATGTCAAATAATAGAATTTAAGGAAGGAAATAATATTTTCTTCAACTGAAAAAAGTGAAACTATACAGGAAATAAATTCATGACTGAAAGACAAAATTGAAGTATTCTTAGCAACACACAGCAAGTTATACATTTCCTAGAAAAAGCCAACATTGCCTACTGTCCCAGAAGTCACCTTCACAAAGATCTTTTAGATCAGTTGTTCTTGATTTGAGTATCCAAGAGGTAGGGGAAAGGAAGAGGAAGGGGACATAAAAAGAATTAACATGTGTTATGTATATGGGCCAACTTCCCATGAGGAATGCAATCATGTACTGCAAACATATACAAATAAAAGTTTAAAAATAAAAATGAACTAGAACTTGAAAATAAGAGAACATCACAGTGTCAGTATTCTTTCTGTACAGAATTGAATAGGAGCCTGAGAATCTGCATTTCTGTCCACTGCCCTGTTCCCCCTATTGTTGCTGCTACTACTGCTGATCCATGGACAACTGTGAAAACCATTGCTTTATTATTTAAAAAGTCAGTGCTCTTCTGAGGCTTGAAAGAAGCCAGTTTCCCTCAAATTTAGCAAACATAAGACAAATTTTAATTTAATTTGTATCTATGGAGGGATGTGAAAGCTAGTTCTTCATAATTCAAAGGATGGAGGTTTATTTATTTATAAGAGAAAACAATAAAAACAATGATAGAGAATTTCAAAACACAGTTATAGATTTTTTGGGGGGTACTGCGGATTGAACTCACAACCTTGCACTTTCCAGGCAGGCGTTTACGCCACTGAGCTAAATCCCCGACTCCCACAATTATAGATTAACAATGGCCAATATATACTGTATTATAATCTTCATGGTAGTTGCTCAAATTACATGATATAGTCATGAATAATTGGTCAAACAATATAAGCACAAACCTTTCTTTTCAATGAACTACTAGAAATGAGTAGCAGGTCAGAGTTTAAAAACAATAAGGATAAAATAGAAATAGTACAGATCTTTGTTCTGTCACAGAGCAAAGCGTTGCCTAAGTGGAAATTTGATCCAGACTTGGTCCTTTACTTCAGCTCTTCTGAGCATTTCACTGGGATCAAGAGACAACCTTGTCGCGTTGGTTCACTGTACCCCCTTCCCAGCCCCACTTCATCATGTGCTCCAGGCAAAGCAGAGGAAGCCAATCTTTGCCCACTGGTTCCTGTGCAGCCACAAGCTTCAGAGAAAGATTAGTCAGCAGTTCGTGGCTCCCTGGCCCACATTGACCACTTTTTGGTCACCAAAGATGTGTCCCAGGACACTCAAGCTGGACCCGTGGTGATGCTGGAGTTCTTAAGTTGAAGAAAGGAGGGCAAAGATCAGCCCTGCCATTCTTGGGCCTGGTTGGGTTGTGCCCTCTTTCCCTCAAGCCCAGGGCCACATTCATGATTTTATTTTTCTCTCATAAATTCTGTCTGACAGTACTTATTATTCTGCTTTCCTTTACTCAGAGAAAGAAGCACTCAACTAAATTTTGTATTGCAGATCGAATACCTAAAACGCCTGGACTTCATTTTAACTTGAATTATCAAAATTTTAACATTAGATATGCTCACTTGTCTGTTTTGTTTATGTCACAAAGTGCAAGTAAGTAATTTGGTTTAAACATTTACTGTTTTAAGGTGATGTAAAAATGATTAAGATCCCCTAACATACCAATTCCCTAAGGCGAATGTAATTTTTATGTATCACAAACATATACTAATAATATTTCCTCCCCAAGTATGTAGGTGTTCTTTTCAAGATGTACAGTGTTTACATCTACACATGACACTGTCTGGGACACAATGGGAGTAATAATATGATTTTTATATCTCTGGAGCTGCATAATTTGGTGACAGTCTGAAAGTTATATTTTCATTGAAATTTGGTATATATGGTAACAGTGATCTTTTCAGTGAAACAGGTCTAATTTGAGGTAGCTTTTTGCTAAGAAAAATAATTAGGAAATAATTCAAAATGTAATACACAAGGATATGTCAGAACCTTTATGTTTAAACCAGCAGGGCTTAAAACATAGGTTAATAAAAAAAGAAACTAAAAATATTACTATTTTGTTTTTAGAGACAATTAGACTGTCAGTACCTCAAAGTAATATAAAGAAATTTCCGTTAATTATATTATATGAGGCATACCAAAATAGTCCATTTGTAAAGACAAACATTGCCTCCTCATTTATATTTGGAAAGTATCTACTTACTGATTCTAAGCACCTAGTGAGAAATGTCTTAAAATTTTAAAAAAATAATTTATTATACAACTTGCTTAGTTAGCTTTATCTACAATCAGAGGTTTAAAATATACAATAGACTTCTTTAAAAAAACTTCTATCACAATTGCATTAAGAATCAAGAAGGCTAAGTTCTAGAAATATGGAACATATTAAGAATGACTATGAAACAGTGGAGGAAAGCAACATATTTGTATACGCTACAAAGTACATGGGTTGTACTATTTCTTTTGCATGATGAATAGTTTCTCTAAGCACAATGATCCTAAGCATGGTCCATGGTGGTGCTCACTGACATACAAAGATTTTTAAAAATTCACTATTATTTTAGTATGAAATATTCATGTGGTCAATATATCTTAAAGACAAATTTTAAAAATTGTTTACATGAAGCTTTTCCTCTCATGAGTAAAATGCATTTATAATTTTCACATCAGATCATAGAGAATATTATTTCCTCAGAATCAAATCTTAAAAGGAGATACAACCTTGACTTCTGTGTACAAAGAATTCTATAGCTTTTGGCTGGTGTTTGATTTTATTTATTGAGTTTCTTTAGGGCTCTGAAGTGGACCCAAGTGGATTTCTAGATAGGGTTTTTCCACCCTCCGTGTCCAAGTGACATCAGCATTAAGGAGGAAAAAAATGCTGGTGTTATTTTTTTCCTGTATTCAGATGATATGACTTACCCATTCTGCAGGGAAAATATACTCTGACTCCTTAAGCAATACTATAGGTTTCAAGTTCACAGCCATTATCTAATTATTGTAAGCCTATGCCATAATGAAGGGATCCGCTTGGAAAGCGAATACCCCCACTGGCTTCCCATGCTATCTTGAGTAAAGCTTGCAAAGAGACACACAAATTGAACCTGTCCTCTGCTTTTTCAAAGTCAACCCTCTTGCTTTACAATCTAAAACACTGCAAGAATATGCTGCACAAATTGTACCTCAGGCAATTCAGCTATGTTCTATATGAGACCATCTTTATGAATAAAAGAGCACTAAAATTATAAGATGAAAACTTCGAAGTCAGTTAGGGTGACTAACGTAAACAGTCACACCACAAGGTGGACCAGATGGCAAAAAGAAAAAGCTCATCTATTTATTTGGTTTTTCTATGTTCCTACAGTGCAATAAGTACCAAGGAATCTTTCTGAAAGCCCAGCTCAAGTGACACCTCATTCAGCAGCCATTTAGGACTTTTTGGAGCAGATGGACCTCTTTCATTGAATTATTATGTTTGACTGCAAGTTCTTATCCTTCCCATGCATGTCTTCTTTCACTGTTTTGGACCGTAAACTCCTTCAGCATTAGCGTCATGCTAGAAAGCACCAGTGTTTTCCCTAGAAAGCCAAGTATCTTAGTAGTTGAAAACAGCATGCCCAGTAATGTATAGAAGACAGGGTGCATAGTATGTAGAACTCAGTGAAAGCCAAAATGTAGTGTAGTGCTCTTTGTTTTAAAAATAACAAGAATTTCAGAATGATGACAGCAAGGTATTAAATGAAGCTCAGGGCCCTGCATGGGACCCTCCCTGTGCAATCTCACATCCACTCAGCTGGCCTTGAATGCCGACAAATGAATGAATGGATTTATTGGCCATTCATTTAACCAATCAAAGCACCAATTTTAGCTGTCTAGTAAAGGATCGTTTCAAAATAAGTAATAAAATACAGAAGAAAAAAGCACAGTAGCCAGGAGTCAACTTTTTTATTCCTTGAGGCAATTACATTTTGTCTTCTTTTTCTCATTAGTTTTATTTTCTCTTTTGAATCAGAAATCAAACTCAGGGCCTCAGGCTTGCCAGACAGGCACTGTGCCACTAAGCTATATCCCCAATCCTTAGCTTTAGTTAAATGAAAGTTTCCTTAATAGAATAGAGGTTAGTAGATACCAACGAAAATGGTCCAGCCCAATGTACATTTTACTAAAAGTCTAATTGGTGTTTAGCACATGCTTACAGCCTTAGTTATTTTTCAGTCATTTTGAATGATAAGCAGTAAATATTACACCTATGCATCCAAAACTGAGGTAAAGAGATAAAAGAAACAAAAAAAAGCAGATAGTACTACTCTTTCAGTGAAATAGCACAGTTCCTCCTGAATTTCCTCAAACCACGTTTAAAAATCAATTTTCCCAGCTCTCCATGTATTTCTAAGAAGGCTGGGAATGTTGCTGCAATGTGTGCTTTTTGTGACAAATCCCCTCTGTGATTCTTAATTATAAAGGATATTTCATGGCACTCAACTTCATAGCGGCGTTTATGCTTGAGCGAGTCTTGTTTTTTTGTCAAGTCTGTGAGAGCAGAGGTCTACAAAAGGAAAATAGAAGAGCAAACTCTGCCCTGGAAAAATTCAGCCACTGGAAATGTGGTCTTGTCCAGAGAGTGAGAAAATAATTGTATCCAGGTTTGATGAAGGGTTTATAGCACTAACATTTTAGGATGAAATACAGCTGGTTTCAGATTCCACTGTCAACTCACAATCAAGCTAATTTCATGTGGTTTGGGGTTTTGCAACTACTTTTTGCAGAGTATTTACCGGGACGTTTTGTTCCAGCAAGATCCTTGAGCCCCCCCAGTGCCCCTTTCCCCCAATTACTTGAGTCCCAGAAGAAAACCTACTGGGCAGTATTACTTGTTCTGGCCAGCAGGGGGCACTATTATATCTCTGTCATTTCTGTACTTATCCATAATTTCAACAAATTCCTCAAAGAGGTTATTTAGATCCTTAACCTGGACATCCAATATGTCGCTAATAAAAGAAAATAATAACAATAATAAATCCAGCAAGAAAAAGACAGTTATACTTCCCAGAGGCAGCAGCTTTTGCCATTCTAACAGGGGCTGTTCACGTCAGTGGTTGCTATGGGGCACTGTGCCTGGAAAACTGAATTTCAAGCCTGCTTAGGGCTGAGTTTCTGACTGCCTTCTCCTCCTTTGTTCTTGTCCATTTTCTGAATCAGTTCTCCACTCATCTCAGAGATTGCTTTTCTGCCGAAATACATACATACATACATACATACATACATACATACATACATACATACATAAATTAGTATAAGTAAAATGTCAATTTTTTTCTTGAAGGGTGACATTTGTTATCCCAGCAATTGAAATGACAAGGTATTTCCCAAATAAGGAGGTTATTTTTGCTGCTTTCATAGCTGTCTTGATCAGGCAGAACAACTGGTAGATTCCTGTTTGTCTTAGATTTTTGTTGCCCCGCCCTCACACCCTTGTTGGAATGGTCATTTGCCCTTGAAAGTATTTAACAGTTTATTATTATTTCTAGTTGATTAATAATAAATAGCATTGTTAAATATCCAAAATATTAAACACATCCTGGAATGTATTTTTTGAGACTCCAGCTTTTATAATTTGTTATGTATTTCTAGTAGAACATACACACCAGCAGGAGAAGATAGAGAGATGGATCCTTTTACATGACAAAAGAACATGTTAGATCTAGGAGCTGTAGAGAAATTTATGTCTCTTACCTCCCAGGCTCTGGACAAGCAGAATCATCTCTTATGTCATTTTCATGCAGTCATATGCTTGCGTTTCAAATTTTACTTGGCATAGTATAACATCAAAATGCTTTTCCTATCCATATATTTACTCAGAAGTACAAGGCAATGGCCAGAGTTACTACGTGGGTGGCAATTTGAAAATATTTCTGTACATGTTCCAAAATAGCCAGCCTGTGCCCCTGCAGAAAAACATATTCTTCTTCTTGAGTACAAAACTTTTAATTTGGTTTTAATTTTCAGAAAGGTATATTTTGAGATTTAATCCCCATTACCTAACAAAATAACTCTTAGTTTTTGCTAGCATCATTTGGAAGGAACCAAAAACCTTACATTCTAGATTGTGCTTTGGGTGACAGGAAATTGCATTCTGGATTTTGGCCAAAGGATGACCAAAAAATGTATGTTGATTGATGAATGTTGTTGAAATATTAGGTAAGAATGCTCTATCTGTAGATCTGATAAGCCAGAAACTCACAGAATTACACTTTGTGGATTTATCTCTGAATTTAAAACAAATATTTTACATCTGTTATTACTCAAATCTGTGGGTATGGTATTGGATTAACTACTCTTTAATTCACACTGTAAGAAGTCTGCTGATTATAGAGAAATATATCTATTCACGTGGACACATATGTGCAGAAAACCTCTTAACACAAAAAACCCTTAACACCCAACTTTGTGTTTAAGAAAAGACCCACTTTCCAATGGATACCAATTAAATAACTTCTTTTAAAATGGCAGTGTGTACATTATATAGAAGGGAAGAGTATGTCTTGATTAGGACAAAATTAGAACAATGAACAGTTTTCAGAATTTTCATATGTTAGTGGCATAATTTTTTCAAACAAAGCTTGGAAGTCTGCATATTGCTACTAATTGCCTTAGTAGTTATTTCTTTTTCCTTTGTCTGATGATATTGTTCCCTTATGCTAACATTTTGGCAGACTCCTTGGATGTAAAATATTTTGAAGCCCAACCAGACATTGTTTCATTTTCATTCCCTTTTCATTATGTTTGGAGTACTATCAAATGAGACTATTGGCATACTATGTATGACTGATTTTTATCCATGCTATCTGCAAGCATGAACTGCAGTTAAATAAGCAACATCACTAATACAATTGTAGCACCAACTCTGTTAGACTGTTCCAAATTCTACTAACGAAAATAGATCACACACAAATTTGAAAGAGTCTGTGCTGCTGCTGCTGCTGCTGCTGCTGCTATGGGAAACCAGCAAGTGTCAAAGATGCATCTATAGTACTCCTTTCAGAAGGACCATTCTTGATTTTGACACAAAGGCCCTGACAGATGTGTCTCAGTTTCTGGGCTCAACAGTCACATAACAGTGCTCCTTTTGGAATGGAGTGTCTTCCATACCCAGTCCCTTTCATCCTGAACCAGGACTCGCTTTCAGGAAAAGCTTGTGCCTCTGGAAAAGCATGTTGCTTCACGAGGCCTGGGCTGCTGTTTGTTTGGGTTTCTGAGAACTACTGCAAAATGAGGCTTCCTCTCCACCCTTTGATTATATTTTTCTGTTCTTTTAAAAGTCGATTTTTTGAATGCGATGAAAAAGCATCTTGCTATGAGGACTCCCAGAGGGAATTTTGCCAGAGTGTAAAACCCAAATGTTCTAAATGCAGTGCGGCTCCTGGGAAAAGTGAATGGATGCTGAAACCAGGACTTAAGTTCACTACATTCCCAATCCCATTGTCAAAAAGCACATAAAGACCAACTTGCCTGGTGATGTTTTTAAAGATTGAGTTTGAGATGAATTAGGAAATGGCAGGAATTAACTGCTTCTCTGTTCACACTGTAAAGACTGAACATATTGGGGATGTTTTTACAAGAGAGGGTACCCCATCTCACCCTGGCCTGACACTTACTAACGGGTGTTCTTAGTCTTGAGAGGTCCTTGGGCAGTCTCAGCTGGAGTGGGGGAGTTGAATTCTACCCATGCCTGAAACCATGAATTATACTAGAAACAACATTTGAAGTGAAAATCCCAAGCCAGATGTCGTGTTTTTAATTTAACTTTTGTTGAGGTTCAAGGATTCTCTTGATTTGTCCTTGAATAATATAAATTTAGGACTTCCTTAAAAATTTTCTTTTTCTGTTCCTTTGTGCCCTTTGTTTTAACTCATCCACAAACACATCTGAGTTGTAATAACAAGAAACGTTCTAGACATTGCCAAATGTCAGTCACCAGAGGAAATCACTCTTGTTGAGATCCACTCTGTTAAATCATTCACAAATCCACCAAAAGTAGAAAACAATTAAAGGTATATTCATAAGAACGTACACTGTACTTTCACTTAAGCTTTATTATCAACATTTAGTCAGCACTAGCCAGACATGGTTGCATAAACTTGTAACCCACACTCTAGGAGGCCGAGGCAAGAGCATAAGTTCAAGCCCAGCCTGGGCAATTTAGTAATTTTCAGAGGCCCTGTCTCACAATAAAAGGGGAAGAGCTGAAGAGGTAACTTAGCTCTTTCACATCCTCAGTATGGCAAAAAGAAGAAAAATTAGCCAGTGCAAATGTTCATATGCGATCTTAATCTTGCATCTCGATCCTTTGGTTTATCCACTTGATCCTATCATCTGCTCCTTTTCTTTTCTTCAAAGAGGGGGAATGCTTTAAAAGAGAAGAAAACCATAGTTGAAATGCACTAAAAATAATTTTACTTTGGCCTACTTGAAAAAGGTGCAGCCAAAATCTTTAAACTCCTAATATGCCTGTTGTACATGGGATCAATGCTATCGGAGGTGTATTAATCATCTCTCACGTCACATACATCTGAACGTGCTCTGCTGTGTAATTATGGGAGTAGTTTGTTTGACTTTAATCAACACCATGAAATATTGCCGAAGCTTGAAAAGGATCCATTAGTGATTTGCAGCTTGGCAGAACAGTCTTGGTTTAAGGTGAACTCAAGTTCCTTTCACTGACTGAAAAGCTCTTTAAGAACTGTTTACTTAAAATAGCACAGAAAGGCCACATAACGGAAATGCAGAAAATGATATAGAAAGCTCTCATTAAATGATATTTTCTTTACCAAGAAGACCATTGCTCCATCTGGCTTCTTACACCATAAAAATGGCTAAATAATACAATATGGTGTCTCATCAGGGAAGAGGGCACTGAAAGTTTCCACTGAATGACCTGCGTACTATTGTCTCTTCACTGCTTTGTTCTGGGCCTCGGACTGAGAGCAGGGATGAGAAGGAACCATAGTGGCATTGCTGAGGACAAAAGGAGAGGGAGAGCTACTTAGTGAGTTGATAATGAGTTCCACCATCAGCACGAGGACAGGACATGGCTGTTTTCTGTTTCCTTCAGTTATAGTGGTGGTATTTCCAGAGCAAAATTGAGTGAAATGGTCTGACACAAGAATTCTTGTTACTTCCAGATGTAGAAAACATCTGGGAAGTTGGCATGTTGGAATTTTCCAGGATGTTTATATTAGATTTGGGACAGGCTAAAAAAAGAACATGTGGGAAATCATTGCTCCCCTATACCTGCCACATTTATTCAAAATAAATGCGAATTTTTAAAATAGTGTATGGCACATCCACACAATGGAATATTACATAGTAGTTGAGAATGAGAATATAAAAAGGAAAAATCATAGAGTGGTATACATAGATACTTATCCCAATTTACATGATAAAGACTCTAGAAGGATCCACAATAAATTGCGGTCAGTGATTGACTTTGAAAGTAGGCTAGAGCAAAGATTGTTTTGATGCATTTCCCTGGGTTTGCTAGTAGTTCAAAAAAGAACATGGATCATTTAAATTTTTAAAATTGATTTCACTTATTTTTAGCATATATGATATATAATAATTATACTCATTTTGGCGAGTTAGTCCATATATATATATATATATATATATATATATATATGTATAATCATAGCTTGATCAACTGTATTTCCCTTTCCCCCAGATCCCCTTCTCTTCTCCAAAGTCTACCTCTGTGCTTCCTACTATCTCCATTTTATTTTACTCTTTGAATTATGTATATTTTGGGTTTCCCATATGAGACAAACAAGGAAATATTCAATCATTTCTTTCTGATTTATTTCATTTAGCATTGTGGTCTCAAGACCTATCCATTTTCCTACAAATGACTTAAGTCTATCCTTCTTTAAAGCTGAGTGGTACTCAAACATCTGTATCTATATCACATTTTTATATAGTCATTTGCTGATGGACATAGAGGCAGTTTGCATAATTTAGCTAGTGTTCTTGTGAATTGTGCTGGTCTAAACATGGGTATGCATGCCTCACTTGTAAAATTATGACTTTAACTTTTTAGGAATCCATCGAGTTAGCCACTGTAGATCTCCTGTTGTCTTGCATTGAAATCTGGGTCACATTGTTTTCTTCTGATCTGCTTTGTTCTGTTTTGTTATGTTTAGTTTTACTCTCTTTAAAATAAAAAAAGGAATCTACTCAGAAGGGTACAGCTGAGTAAAATGGGATTTCTATTTTTTTTCTTTTTGAGGAATCTGCATAGTGTTTCCATAGCATTTGCACTAATTTATATTCTGATGATCAGTTTAGAAGGATTCCTTCCACCCTCCAACCTCACCAGCATTTGTTGGGTTTGAGTCTTGGATAGTAGAGGTAAAAGAGAATCTTAGTGTTGTTTTGCTTTGCTGAATCATTTCAGCTAATGGCTGAAAATGCCAAACATTTTTTTTCATGTACATATTGGCCATTCTTAATTCATTTGAGAATTGTCTCTTCATTTGTAATTCTTTTGAGAAGTGTCTATTCACTTCTTTTAAGACGTGTCCATGGTTTGAGAAGATCTTTTCTTTTAAGGAGTCTAGTTTTTTGTTCTTCATCTATTCTAGGTGTTAGCCCTCTGACCGAGAAGTAGTTGCCAGATTTTTCCCATTCTGTACAGTGTCTCTTCACTCTGGCACTTGTTTCTTCTATTATGGTTTTGAATTTGATATGATCCTACTTATTAATTCTTTTTTTTTTACAAAAAAGGGTAAAGCAAAATTTCAATAACAAGTTAATGCATTACATATTGTCATCTTGGTATCAATTCTTATGTAATTAAGTTTCTATTCATAAAGTTATTGCCTATGTTTATGGTCTTCAAGTGTTTTACCTAATTTGTCTTCCAGTAGATTCAGTTTTTCTGATTTTATTTCTAGGTCTTCAATCCACTTCAATTTGCTCTTAATACTGTATGAGAGATACAGGTCTAGATTCATTCTTCTGCATTTGCATCACCAGTTTCCCCGGCTCCATTTGTTAAAGATGCTGTGTTTTCTCCAGTGTATGTTTTTGGCTCCTTTTTCAAAAATCAGAAGGCTGTCAGTTTAGGGGATTGTGGATGATTTCAATGTTAAAAGAGGAAACACACTTGAACATTAAATCAATGGTTGTTCACCTTATCTGTTTATAATGGTCACTGACTAGTTCATATGGCAATAACCTTCCCTCAGGAGCTATTCCAGAATGCATGCATTTGTTAGCTATGTCATCTCATTAGTCACAGGTGCTCCTTGCAAGAATATAACCTCTGCCAGTAACTAATGCACTTGATGATTTATGCAACTTATTAATTAGAACACAATGAAATGTATATAATTTATTAATATAATGTAGTATGATATTTTCACTCCAGGGAGAAGAAGAACTATTGGATGCTTCTTATTTTACTATAAATTCTGATAAAGTACAGCCAGTGGATACATAAAATAGCACAAGAATTTTCATAAAGACAGAAATAATGGATCTTTGCATTCTTCTAAACTACAGAGCAAAAAAAAAAAAAAACCTTGCTGTAGTAGCTACCTAAACCCATTATTCACATAGAGCTTTGGCTCCCTTCTGAGATACCCATCAATGAGCCAACCTCGTCTAAATTTTCTGCCCTAGAAATTCTCTCCTTGCCAGGAACACGCTCCCACACCTGTAATAACAATTGACTATGGATGCTGGACCGCCAGGTAGCTTCTTTACCCAGAGGACTCCAGATACATAATCTTTCCCAATGTCTGGACTCATAAATTTGGGGCAGTTAAGTTGAGCTGTCTCATTTAGAAGTGAATAATCTTTAAAAAAAAAGAAGAAGAATCTGCTGCCTCCTTCTCTCCCCACATCCTTCACATACTCCCTCCTCCAACTTCCTCCAGACTTTCTGACTTTTCCCCTTCCTTTTCTGAAGTTTGTCTTCTAAGTCAAAATAGTCATTGCAACTAAAGCTAGATACACAGAGTTAGAAAAAAAATAAGAAAGTTTTAACTGGCTCTTATAACCTATAGCAAGAGGATTAAAGCTTCCAAAATGTCATGCCATCTAACAATGCACAGTGTTCAGAAGAAAGGACCCAGTGATAGTTAATAAATAGCACATGAATTCTGTACCAGGTAAGTGAATCCATTTGTACAAATTGAACTTCAGTTTAAATTTCAGTGGGTGACAACTATGATGGCAGTCAGAATTTGCTAACTGCCTCTGGCTGCTTTGATTCAAATAATTTTCAGCCACTTCTAGAAACTTGTGAAGTCACCAAATTTTTTTCTTTGATAAATAAGCCAAAAAGGGCAAAACTGGCCTAACCTGCCTGAAAGTTGCTGTCCTGCCTCTTCCAGATAGTAAAAGACCCAGAGTTCCATAATATCAACCACACAGGCCACTGCACACGTAATGCCTTTCACGGTGAAAAAAAAAGGAAGATGGCGTCAGCTATCGATTCCTTTGTATTAGCTGAGGCCAATGAGTAACCTACCTGTTTGGTTATCTCTGTTGTGTACTGGCAGAATTATTCACCTAATTGTTTGAGAATCTCAGCTTCCAGGTCAAAAACTTCCAAATTCTTCATGCCTATGAGATATGGAGGTCCAAATGTTATAACTTTTGAATTACCTGGAAATAATATCTTTGAACTATTTTGCTCAGGCAAAGTGCTTCACCATAAGATTTATCATAGCGTTTCTCAGCAGAATTTATCTTACTTTATAAAAAGGCTATTCCTGGAAAGTCAAATCTTAAAATTAAGCCTTAAAAAACTGTCATTTCTGCCTGTCAAAATGGTCAAATATTGACATTTTCATATAATTTGCCTATGTGAAAATAATTTTTATAAGCTCAAATGACTTTTACTGGCTTTAGTGGAAACACACTACTTAAGTATGTTTTATAGTAAATGTCAAAGTAAAGAGTGGATTCTTTTTGTAAATTGAATAATGATCAATGAATTTATCCCTGAGTCCATCTTGTATTTGCTCAAAGTGGGAAGTACCCTTGGCTCCAAAAACAAGCTAAATGGACATAAAGACAGCAGTGTTGCCCTGTTCAAGGTGAAGCTTGTAGATTCTCCATGCCAAAATGCTCTAAGGACTGCTTTGCAAAAGGCAACCTCTTTAGACACACTATAGTCATGCATTTTCTGGGAATTTCTATTTTCTAATGAGTCAGAATTTCAGTTAGGTAGCATAAGGGGAAGTTAACCAATGTGTGGCTTAGCTCAGGGAACCCAGACTTCATTTCCTTCTTTGAAGCCTACTAACCATCTTTCTGTGTTCCAAACCCCGTCAAGCTTGGAAGAACTGATGCTTAACCAAAATTATGCAGAATGAACCCTTATTGCTTAAGAGCAGAAGTTACTTTGCTACCATTCTGCTAATTCTCTTCTACTTAACTGATTTTTTAAAAAAAACTTGAATTATTTATACATGCCTGAACCACCAGCCCACACATTTCACTGCCCCCAAATAAAATCAGTCCCATAGAATATACATTTTCAATAACTAGTAAATATTAAATTGCTGCCATACAACACCCAGACATTCATTTTTATGACTTGAATAAATGTTAGAAAAACACAACCCAATTTATTCATGTATATCAGGAAAATGACCAGATAATTTCCACTAACCATTTTCCTGTTAACTGATTTATGATTATATCTCTTTATTCAATAACAGGGTCTTGACATTGAAAGATTCATTCACATAGCTCCAGCAACATGGTGCATTCATTTAAACCATACTTGACTAGTGGTATATAAATAACCTCTCCCAAGCCATATTTATTTCCCAGAGGGAATATTAAATGCTAAATAACTTCACAGATTGGAAGCAGTCCTGTCTCTGCCTTCATTTTTGATATAATCAAAAACGATGACATTGTAGCTAGCTTATTTTTAATAATTCACATATTGAGCAAAAGAAAATATTACACCATCGCTGAGGGACATGAACTCTGGATTGGAAAGCATGTTCTCCTTTCCTTAACAAATGATAATAAATTGACCACATCATGATGTCTTCCATGATTAAGGATGTGTCTTTTTATAATGGGACTATAAATAAGCATAGTGTATTATTCTCCAGATAGAAGACACGTACACAGCACACAGTCTTTGGGAAGAACAAAGCTCACACATATTTCATTAGCCTACATGCAATTTTTCTGATGTATGTAATATCCTTATTGTTAAAGGTCACAAAATCAGACAACATAAAGTTCTTGGTCAGTGAAAATGATTTGGATGACATTGGTAAAGTATGGTTAGATGGTCATCAGATGGTTCTCCATCTCCTTTTGGACATGCAGCTGGGCTTCACTTTCCACTTTTTTCTTTTATTTATCGATATCCATGTGGCCATGAGTTCTTACTGATGAAATGAATGAATCCCAGTCATGCTTTCTAGAAATTTTGTATAATTTGCACCTTCTCTCTTCTGCTTTTCTGTGATGAAGGGAAAATCCCCAAGTACCTAACAGAGGACAGACTACTGAAATCTGGGTTCCTGAGGCTCTGTATAGAAAAGAGCATCTCAGAAGACCTGAAAAGCCAGGCTCGCCTGCCTGGGACTGTTGTGTGAGCAAGAAATCAATCCAATTTGCAAATTTTGGATTGCAGCCATTAACCTACCAGGATTAATAACACCACCATCAACCTGATGATATGACAAGCCTGAAAATAATGAAGCTAGCAATGTTTGATTCTATTCTCCCCAATTTCAGTGCTTTCCTCAATTCATAGCTATAGAATTATACTTAGCAGAAACTACTTAGGATGAATCACTGTCTTGGTAACTCTTAAGAAAATTTGATTGACTTCATTTCCTAAACTAGAGATAGTTCCACCAAGAAAGCTTTCAATAGAACAATGTGAAACATTTTTATGAGGTGGCAGCTACATGTTGGACTCTACCTTCCAGCATTTGATTATTACTACTTTTATATTTTAGCAAGAAACTGACTATTTTAGAAGAGCCCCAGGCAGTGCAAGTGTTTTCTTAAGCATGTGACTGTTAATTTTGCATTTACAAGAAGAATGGTACTCATTTCACTCCCAGGAGACATTTCTAAATGTCTGGAGGTACTTTTGAATGTCACAATTTGAGCAGTAGAGGGTGCTACTGATATCTAGTGTGTGGAAGTCAGAGTGGAAGCTAAATATCATATAATGCACAAAACAGTCATCCACTGCCAAAAACTGTCCATTCTCAAGTGCCAGTGGCATTGAAGTTGCATAACCTGGGTTAGGTTGTGAGTTCCAGTGGCTGAGAGTCATGACTGATGTATGATCATTGTATAATCAGCAATTAGTGTTTGACACATGATCAGTTAATCAATGGAATTTGTTCAATGAATAAATGGAATGAAGGCTGGGGATGTAGCTCCTGGTAGAACATTTGCCTAGCTTGAACAAGGCCTAGGGTTCCATCCTCTGCACTGCAAAACAAAAGAAATAGACTGAGCCTTTCTTAAATAGCAAACAGATCAGTGGAGCCAAAGATAGGCAATGGGTAAGACAAGTTCTGGAGTTGGGAGCTCAGCTTTGAAGGTCAATAGGGATGCATTCTTGAGTAAGTGACTCTGCTTTTCTATATCTTAGTTTCTTAGTCTGCAAATTGGGGTTAATAACAGTGCCAACTGTCATAAAGATTAAATGAAATGAAGCATGTGGACTCCTCAGCAGAGTGGCTGAGCTGCCCTCAGTAAATATTAATATGTTTTTATTTTACTAAGAAGAAAATAAACAGTATTTCCTGAGTTTTATCATGTGCCAGACACAGAGTTAAGGATGAATATAATCTTATTTAAACTTCTCAACAATACCTATGGAGTAGAATTTTCGAAACAAAAGAAGAACCTGGGTTTTAAAGATGTCAAGCATCCGGCTTAAAATAACCTAGTTATTGAGGTGCACGAGTAGTGTGGGAATCATAAGACATGAAAACCCAGATTCTCTCCAGCTCAGCACACTTTCTTCTTCACAAAACTCATGAAACGTCAATGCCTTCAATGAGATCAGAGGTGTGAACATCATCCCATCTGGCTTTACAAAGCTATTTTTGGTACTGGATATGTCTAGTGAACAAGGTAGCAATATTCCACTTCCAAGAACTTTTATCTAACATGCAATGCATTATGGCCAACATTCAGAGGGTTATAAAATTGCTGATAGCATGTTGTATCACCCTTTAAAATGAAAGTAGTAAATATTAGATTTACTAGAAAGGAGAAATCCACATATTCATACATCCTGTTGTACCTTTCCTGTTTTAGCTACTGGATGTCAAGCTTCTTACAGTCATGCATGGCATTTAATTCCTTTTGTGGCAGTACCTGACCCAGAGCTCCCAACAATGGTGTTGTGGATTTCTCAGAGCAATCTTACTGCCATACTACAGTAGGCGTACTGGGAAAAGTCAAGTTCACTAACCTAGATACAGTTTTCAAAGACATCTAAAGTTTTAAAATGCAAAAATGTGACCACAGAGTACCATAAAAGTTACATTAACTTCATAATAACAAAGGGATTTAATAAAATCTCAAATTTCCTATTAAAGCTTATCTAAAAGCCATCTAATGGTTAACAAGATCTAGCAAATTAAATGTAACAACGTTTTGAGAATCAAAACAAGATAAAATCATAAGAGAAGAGAGGCTAACTGATTGTAATCATTCTCATTTTTTCTTCCTTTGTCTCAGTCTCAGAATTGAGTATTTCTCAACTTGTCTCATTTTTCAATAATATTTGTCAGTGCAATGGCGTTTGGATCCTGGTGGGACTTTTACTGATATTGCACATGCTGTGCTAACTTGATGGAGCTTTGCTGGGTTCAAAAAAGCAAATTACAACAACATTGAGTATAGTCTGGGGGCCCATAAAGGCTAAGGAGGCAAAGCTACTGGTGGTGGGAGGGGCGGGAAGCCATTTCGAATATGGCAGTTCCCTTTGACGCCATGCTAACCACAACCACACGGTAGCAATGCGTTAGTCCCTAGGCTCTCATTGAACTATGTTTTTCTTTAGGAAAAAAGTTTCATAGAAAAACTTTGACTTGCTAATGACATAATAAGTGAAGCTTAACACTAAATGTACTTTTAAAATGTCACAATTAAGTAGAACTCAAATATAAACAAGAAAGGTTTTATAACTACTTCAAAACATGAGATGACTGAGAGGTCCCTGTGCCTACAAAACAAGGCACTGGGCAAAGAAAGGGGTTGCGATAAGTACTTCCCTAGAGTTTGACTTTAAAGCATTCAGAAGCTAGTGTCATATGGCTTAGGTTTTGATGCGTAGGCAATAACTAGCCAATCAACAAAAAAGTACATGATAACAAATCTCCCAGAGATATTTTTGGCAATGGATTTGTTTTAGTCATTTTTATTAGGGTAAATCTCATTCCTGTTAATCAGACCATGAAGATAAACAGAATTGGCAATTAGTCTTTATATATTGATTTTATTTTCTCAATACTGGGAATTAAAGCTAAGGCCTTTGCACTAAGCTATATCCCAACCCTATTTTATTTTAAAACTTGCAGCAGAGTCTCCCCAAATTGCTGAATTGCCCAGGCTGGGCTATAATTTTCAATCCTCTTGCCTCAGCCTGCCAGATTACTGGCATTATAGGTGCCATCATAACCAATTTATATACTGATTTTGAAAGAAAGAGGCACTATTTTGAACCATTGGTCTGCTTTCTGGTCTTATTTCCTTCCACCCTACATTTTTTGGCTTTTCTCATACTTAAAATGAGAAAATGTTATTGGAAGAGAGTATTCAAAGAATCTTAAAATTCTTAGCCCCAATCTATTTTGTTTTATGAATCATAAGTTGCCTTTATTTGTGTCACAAAAAACACACATTAAGCATTCCCCCAATAGCTAAAAACTTGACTTAACCTATGATGTGTGTAGCTACTACCTAGTAGTATTTTGCTGTTATTTAGTGAGGATATATATGCTGGTAGCTAAATATCATTTTAATTGTGTGGATTCTGAAAACTAAATTTTTTTTAAAAAACAGTAATATTTAAAAGTTATCAAAGTTTATGGTGTGATTTTGAGTTACTTTTTCTTCTTGAATCCCAGAAAATTTTGCACTTGCTCCTCTCTGATGTAGTGACAAAAGTCCAACTAAAATACATTTACAGTCCTAAATTTCACTGTGCATTATATTAGCCAGCTCAGGCTACCATAACAAAATACCACAGATTGCATGGCTTAAACAACAGAATTGAATTTTTTCAGTTTAGGAAGCTGAAAAGTCTAAGATAGAGGTACCCACCAGTTTAGTTTCTGTTGAAGGCCCTGCCCCATTCCTGGCCTCCTATGGTCTCACAGGCTTTTCCTTTGTATAGTCTCCTAATGTAAGAACAAGCTTTTTTGTAAATCCTTTCCTAAGGACACTAAAACTCTTATGTTGAACCCAAACCTACCCCTAAATTCTCAGTTAGCTTAATTAATTCCACTAGGGCAATGGTGGTGAACTCACTGTGCACATGCCGCAGTGGGCACATGGGCCGAGTCACCTCGGCAGCCAAGCATCAGATAATAGCTGGGTTTTTTTTTTCTAAACTAAAAATCTCAGTATTCAGGTTTAATTGCAGTGTTGGCAGTTTGTGCTAAGTAAGTGGGTTTCGGGTTGCAGTTTGGGCACTCGGTCTCTAAGATTTGTCACCACCGCTGTAGCGTCTTGTCTCTGAATACAGTTACATGGGGGTTAAGACTTTAACATGTGAATTTTAAAGAGGTGCACACATGCACTGTATAACATTGATTAATTCCAAAAAAAACCAGTGAGTGGTCAATAGAATTTTTGATAAATATCAACTAACTTTCCTAGTGGTTAAATTGTGGTAAAGAATTCGTATGATGCAAACCTGAGTTAGCCTTCAAGAAAACACAGTGGTAGTTGTTAGGCAACTGGCTCATGAATGCTGAAAAACTTGTGCACTTAATGGAAATAAATAAGATAATTAGACTCTCTTATGTACATGTGATTTCAAATAATAAAAAGTACTCTTCATCTGATCTTCTCTTTGTATAATAAAACTATTTATCAAACTCAGTTTGAAGATGTATCTTTCTGCCACAAGCTTTGAAGACATACTATAATAAACAATCTTCTTAGAGAAAATAATTTCAACATAGGACTCTTGACAGCTTCATTTTCAGGCCAGTAAGCTAAGATGAAAATTGAGCTGCCCGAAGAGAATTGGTAAAATAGTTTACTCGCTGTAATTAAAAAAAGGGGAAATTTCTAAACCACAGTCGTCTTCAGTGCTAATGTGAACAACCAAATGTCATTTCCAGTGGATTTTTTTTATTTCCTCATTCTTGGCAAGCTGGTATAGCTCTGTGCAGTTGGGAGTCAGAAAGTTTTTACTTAAGATAGAAATGCTCTTTGTGTGAAATGCAGAATGGTATAATTACCTTATATGTTCACTGCAGAAACCCAAGTTCAATAACTTTAAACTTGAATACTTAGCTTTACTACACCTTTAATAAAAAAACTGTAGCAAGTATGTACTTCGGGAAGAATATTTCATGTGGTCAATTTTATTTATTTATACAATTGGAAAATGACTTGATTGCAACCACGTTGAAAATCTTTTCCAAGGTCTGAGATTTTCCTACATTGGATTTCTCTTTATGAGGACAGGTAACTTCATTTTGTAATTTTATTTGGTTCTGCTCAATGACACAATGTGACTTATGAGACATACTTAAAAAACCTTGATACAGAAGAAAACAAATGCAAACTTTTGGATTACAGATCCTTGCAGTTGAACAGCTGTAATAAACAATCTATGGCCATGGAACTACAATATTAAAGTCAGGATATCACCTTGGCATTGGGCATACAAATAAGTAAGTCATTGATAACTTCCAGATGTTTCATTTTTAAAACTGCTGCCACCTCTCCTCTGCTTCCCTCTTCTTTAAATGAAACAAAGTTTACATTCTGAGCTTCTCAAGGAAACTTCCCCCAGTGCTCCACTTCTAATTTACCAGTCATGGAATGGCATGTCTGTTTGTTTGGGAAGAGACAATGGGTGTATCAAAGAAAGCTGGGAAACGAGGGAAGGCCAGCTCCCTATTCTGTACTCCTTCCCAGGCTGAAGCCGTGTTTGGCAGACTTTGGCCACTGTCTTTTGTGTATATGTCAAAAATCTTATACAAAGACTAAGATGCCTTTTGAATGGCTTGACTAGTTTTGCACATTTCCATGGGTCCTATTTACCAGCCTTAAATTGTAAATGGAAGTAAAATCCGAAATCTGTTCTAGCTGAGATGTAAGGACCTAAGGAGGGAATAACACTTCATCACTAATGGAATTCACACTTTGTTAGAAAATAGCCCTGTTGCTCTAACCTTTGCTTGCATCAACAGTGGCTGCTTTAGAATGAGTATTTGCTTTTCTTCTTGCCTGTGAGGTTACATTAATTTCGTTTTCCAGCTTGATGGTCTGCCTACTCTGGATTTTATGTTTTACAAAAAGGAGTTTTCCAGCAGTAGTTTCTCAATCATTTGTATCCAGACTTGCCAACCACTTTCCAGTTATCTAAAGAAATGAGGTTTTGTCCTCATAATTATACACAAAGTTGTAGATGGCACTGAAAAACACTAAAGGCTACAAATTCATTTAACCCATTGATGTTACCAAAAAAAGAAAACACTCTGTAAACTTCACACAGAGTAACAGTGGCCTTTTTCCAATTATAAAGTCAAAAATGCTGATTTTCCTTTAATTCTATGCATGCAAGGAAAATTCTATTCTTTTTCTAAGAAGTCCGAAAGAGAATACTCTTTTTTGCCCTGGTAGAATATAAGATCATACCTCTTAATGTATTGCTTGAAATCATTCTGTGGAAATGTAAATAATTTCTTTGCAAATTAATTTTTACCCATCTTCTATGCTCATATTTTTCAGTCCATGAAATATAAAATATACTAAACATGAAGAAAATTATAACAATTTTTGCTACGTCATAAATATTTTTACTTTTGAGCTTCATTACAAGAAAACTTTATCAAAGTAGTAAGCCAGCTACTTCCCTTAATGTAAATACAAGTGTCTATCTAAGCAGTAGATGCTATGAAAGAATCTAGGTCACTTTTTGACATATTCAAATATAATGTTTGTGACTAAAATTATAGGCACTGTCATGTCCAGAAGTTTATTTTGCCTCACAATAACTGAGGTGACACCAACAAGAAATACACCCCGATTCTTCCAGAAGAAGGGGCAGATTGAGGTAACTGTAGAAAGCAGAAAGGAACCTCCTTGATCAAAACAGAACCACAGAGAAAGTAAGTGATGAGTCCAGTGTGAGGTTCCGAGCAAAAAATCACAAAAGCAGAACTCCGAGTTGCAGCCATCGGTTGGCAATGAGACTGCTTCTCAAAATAACACTTTTATGTGGAGGTGCCCAGGGATTTATTTATTGCTGCTGGTTCAACCCAGTGAGGACATCTGGTAGAAGAGAAGTGTGCATCTATTTTCACAATGGCAGTACAGCCTATCAAACCCATGTCTTGTACATCCACTTGGGAAGCTTCTCCTACTTGGCATCTTCATGTTGAAGGGGAAAGAAACCGTGTTCCTCTAATGTGTTAGGGTCATCAACTGCACCCTTGCAGAATTCATTTCGTGAAAAAGTAGCAAGAAAAAGGAGATTTATCTTATACATATGTCAGGATCCTCACAGAAATGAAGTGAAATTCGCAGGCAGGTGTTAGACCCAGAGGCTTGTATACCATTTCAAAAAAATGCCTATGAATTTTTGAGGAAGTGCCAAGACAAAATAAAGGAATTTGTGATAAGGCAGTATGTTCTGTGAAAGTAAGTATACTGGAGAAACCAGTGCAAGACATGTAGTAAAGTTTAGTTATGCAGATTTAAGGCAATGCCATCGTTTATGATAAAAGTTATCCCATGTATGTGATACAAGAGAAAAGAATGAGAAAAGGCATGGAGAAATTTTCTTTTTTCTCTTTTTGTGTCAGCTGTTTCTCAATTACATTCAGGTCAAAATAATATTTATGCCAAAGTGACATGTTCTGGGATGGAATATTCTGATTCTCCTGTATGAGGCTGTTTGTAGAAGTGAAATTAAGAACAGTGAGGATGTTGATTCACTTACTATAAAATGGTGCTCCTTTACCCCCCCTAAATTGCTCAGTACAGCATTCAAAATAGGATGCCCATATAAATTCAGTCCATATCATTTACTGGTAAAAAGATATCATACATGCACTTAAACACAAGTTTTTTTTAAAAAAAGTGAGACAAACCTTTATTACATTTTAGTTCATTCAAGGGTGAACATAAATTGTTGTTACAAGACTATTTCATTTCATCCTTTCTTCTGGATGATTTAAGAATGGGAGCAGGTGTCACCACATCAGAATGTCAGCATGTGACCTTAGCCTCCCCGCAATAAACGGTCCTTCCAGACACAGCTGAAATCTCAGCCTGTCTGTTGAGGTCATGGCTCAATGGGAAATATTTTCTCCATCATTGCTCAACTTGCTAGGAAGAATTTTAACACACACACACAAACACACAGAAACGGTATGTATCAGAACACTAAGGGATAAGAAACAACTGGGGAAACCCACATCAATACTTTGAAATCTATGTCTCTGTAAATATTATATTTCAAATGATTATATAAGCAGTTCTCAACTGAGTGGAGTATGAGGCTGATTTTACCCTAAGAGAACATTCGGAAAACTCTGGAGAACATTTTTGGTCATCACAGCTAGAATATGGGTAATGCAATTGGATTCCAGTGGATAGAGCCCAGGAATGCTGCTGAACATCCTATAATGCAAAGAATAGGCCCAAACATAAATAATATAGAGATGGAGAAATCCTGATTTTATCACCACGCACCACATGTCAGTATTTAGCCACCCCCTGCCTCCCAATCATGGCTCCAAAAACAAACCACCACTGGCAGGACACCCACAGACCCAATGCCAGATATTTAGAAAGAGACCAAAACCTTCAATCAATTCATAAGAGCTGTATGTATTTTAAACTACCACAGTGAATCATGAGCAAAGATATTTGAGTCATACTGTTTATGAGACTCCTTCCACAATGGAGTTTTCATGGAAAAAGAAGGCAGCAGTGATGAGTGGACACAGGCATTCATGTATAAATCATCTCCCTCTCTCTTTTTTCTGAGGGCTCCCAGCTAATTAGGGGAAATTCTCATCCTCCATTCCCCCACTGTAAGCTTCTTTGGGTTACTCTCAATATTTCTTTTGGTTTTATTTGGACTAACTTGAGTTTTTGGAACATCCCTGAGGCATTCTGAGATCCAGTTCTTTGAATGTTGATCCTTGGATGGATCGTTAAACAGCCATTAAGAGCTGGCAATGTATCCCTTTGTACAATAAAGTCAGCGTTTTCACTCACTGAGAGTAGCTTTGTGAATCCTTTGTTTCTACTTCTTGGACAAAGCAAATTTTTGTAACTGAGAAGCAAAACCACCTGGTAGATTTCTGAATTAAGGGAATTCTCCAATCTTCCACATATTTTATAAATGGAAGAAATGGTATTGGAGTCCTGGGGTATTATTGTACTCTATATTTCATGAAATGGTAAAGGAAGGGTAGAAAATGCTTAAGAAAGTAACAGTTTCTTATTATATAATAGAATTGTATGACAGATAATGTTAAAAAAAAGCAGTTGGGTTGATTATACACAAAGTACAGCCTCCTATCTGCTCTAGACAAGTTAATTGTTAGGAAATGGGAAAAATTGTTGATAGTGACCATGTATCGACTATTGTTATTTTTTGATATATCTCTGTTCTCAAACAAGTGCTAGCATACCTTTCTAGGCCCTCCCTGGTGTACAGCAATATGTCCAATAGAAATATAATGCAAGACACATATGAAACTAAAAAAAAAATTCAAGTAACAAAATTTTAGAAAACAAATTAGATCAAATTAACTGTAATTATATATTTTAATTAAACCAGTCTATCCAAGTTATTATCATTTCAGCATATAATTGATACTTTAAATTCATTAATGCGAATTGCTTATACAGTGTCTTTGAACTCAGGAGTGTATTTTTGCATTTACAACACTTCTTAATTGAGACTCACAACACTTGAAGTGATAGAAGTGGACTTGTGTTTACTATACTAGAGAGTTTGGTCTAGTAACCTATTTCTAGGTTACTAACCTATTTCTCCAAATCTATCTCTTATTTTTGTTTTACTTTGTCATATAAAATTCAGAATCCAGCCTTGATGAAGTTCTTACAACTCTTTTACCCTACATGTTCTTTTCTCTTTTTTTCTGTCATTGTACAAGTCTCTCCTTGGAATACTCTCTCTCTCTCCAACACCCCTCCCGTTCTACTCGTCTAATGTTTACTTGCTCTTTTTGAGATTAAGTCCTCAGTGGGAGGGGGAAACTGTTATGGAGGTAAATCTTTTTTATTCTACATTCTTTATGTTCAGTGAGTGAGAGTTGTAAATTTAAACTGACATAACAGATCACCAAGAGAAAAGACAGAGTTCACTGATACATGCAATGTGCATGTTGGAGTGTTTTGTGATGTACAATTTGAAAAGTTGTTACGATTTGTGGCTTATAATTTATTGGGAAAAGGAAGTGTTACCAGAGTTCTGGGGTGCTGGGGGTTCTTGCCAGAATTCTTTCCAGATTCTCATTCTGAACAAGAAATTGGACAAGACTCATTCAACAGGTAGCAAGGCTTTACATTTACTAAAAGAAGGAAAAGAAGTATATTCTGCAGGGTGACAGCAGGGCACTAAGAGAGATCGTCATGGCCACGAGATTAATGGTCAACAACTTCTGTAAACCTCATTCATCAGGCTAACATCAGATCTAGGTTGCCCTATCAAAAACCTGTTGGATTTTGTTCCAGAAAAATTGAGGAGAGCACTTTCTGATTGGTCCAGGTGCAGGGCTTTGGGACTGGTTTTCTGTGTATGTTGGGATTGACAGGTCATGCCCATTTGCCCAGTCAGCTGGCCATGCCCTAATCTCCTGCCTCAGAAGGGTGGTGGAAATGTTGCTAGGGAACAATAAATGAGCTTCTATAGGAGAGACGGAGTTGTAAGAAAATCAGTAGAAGTTAAGGAACTTTGTGATAATACTTATTTGTTTATATGGATACAAATTGTCTTCTTATCTGTGAAACTCCACTGAAGCCAGTTGGAGACTTTGCTCCATTCTGTCAAATAGGTCCTGAGTTTCATCCATCCATGGCTCTTTGTTAAGCTAGATCTTCAGAGCTTTCTGCTACATATGAAACATTCATCCATCAAATGAAGATAGAGAAATATAGACTAAGTAAAGAGGCGGCAAGATTTGACTCCAAGGAAACAAATGGTACATATTTTTGGCTTTGAGGGCTATATAAGCTTTGTTCAAAACTAGTCAACTCTATCATTGTTACACAAAAGCACTTAACAATGATATGTCAACCAACTAAGGGGACATATCTAAACAAAACTATTTACAAAAGCAAGCAGTGAGCCAAATTTAGCCCATGGGTTCATAGTTTGCTAACTATTCATCTGAAATTATATATGTCAAGATGGGAAAGAAACAATTTAGTGAGACATTCTCTCAAAATGAAAAACTGAAAAAGGGGTGGGGATGTAGCTTTTTGCAAAGGCCCAGGGTTCAAAATCATGAAGAGAGAGATAAGAAGGAGAAAGGGAGAGAGAGAGGGAGAGAAAGAAAAGGAGAGACAGACTGACTCTTATGTTGGATTAGGAAAAACTCTTCTCCCAGGGCGAGAAGCCAGGCCTACAGGGTCCCAAACTGAGACACCTATTTTGGGAATGTCATTCACACAACTTCTTGCTGTGACTTTTGTTTTCATGATCTCAAGTTCCAGGCTGAGACAAAGGAGAAGTTTTAAAGATGAATGACTGCCATATGTTATGCAGAACATGATTATATCTTGGAGGTTTTTTCCTCTATCTCATGGAGCTACAATGTCCTTCCTGCATTTGGTCAAGACTGAATAAATTCATATGCAAAAAGGGTTCATTCAGAGGCAAATGAAATTGGGCTTTTATCCGTCAAAATAAAAATGTCCCTGGATATTATATGGGCAGCTCCGTAGTTGGACAGACACAAGCATGTGCTGCCCAGATACCCTCCTGGTGTGTGATGCACAACCATTTCTGCTTCCCAGCCATGGGCTGCACAACTGCAGAGTCACTGTACCGAGCCCTCTTTCTTCTACGCTGGCCTGTGTCTGGGCTGCCTTAACTGTATCACTCTGACCCCCAGCAGCCATTCCAGAGCGCGCTGCCAAGCCAGCCAAGGATTTGCTGGGCCTGTATTGCAGTTCAGCTGCCTGCAGTCCAGTCCTGTTTCTGCCACTTCTCTTCACAGCCACGGATCTCTCAGAAACATCTCCATCCCAAATTACATCTCCGCATCTTTTCCCGAGAACCTGGCACATGCAAACAGTATTACCTGTAATACAAAATAACAGTAGAAAAAGGGCCTAATAAATTATAGTATGAGAGACTATTATGGCCATTGAAATAAGAACTTACATGAAAATTGAATGACTTAAAATATTCATGTTATAGTATTTAGTGAAAAAAGACAAGATAGAAAATTTTGACATTCTGTATAATATAATATTATTTAGCAAAAAAATGGAGTAATGATCTATGTTACAACACATGGGTAAAGTTCAAAGAGTTCATTGAGTGGGGAAAAAAAGTAAACACAAAGATCATATATTATAGCCCCGTGTTGTGACACACACCTATAATCCCAGAACTTGGCACACTGATGAACGATTACCATCAGTTCAAAGCCAGCCAGGATTACATAGTGAGTTAAAGTCCAACCTGAACCAAATAGCAAAAAGCTTCTCTCAAAAAGCCAAAAATAAAGAAAGGCCACATCCCAGCTCTCAGGAGGCTGAGGCAGGTGGATTGCTGACTTAGAGACCACCCTACAATTATAGTGAGACCCTTTCTCAAACACAACACAACAAAACAAAACAAAACACAATGTATTATACAATTTCTATATATGAAATATTCAGAATGACAAATCCTGGAGACAGGAAAGAATTATTGGGTCTTGTGCAGGGAGAGGACAAACTGTAATATGGCACAAGGGATCTTAGTATAGTGGAAATGTTCTAACACTGAATTTTGGTGATGGTTTCATAATTTGGTAAATTTACTAAAAGTCATTTGAAATGGATGAATTTTATAAAATGTAAATTTTCCCTTAATAAACTCATTAAAGATTCCAAAGCAATGGTACTTAAAGGCATGCTATAAATTATATGCACTCCCCAAAATGAATGTAATTTTTAGGTACTGAAAATATATTCTAAGAAAAATGTATACACTTATTCTATGAGTGCATACACACTTGTCCTTACATATGTATATCAAACTTTTAATAGTGATTGTAATTTTGTTTTTTTAATAATGGGTAATTTTTTTCTTAGTTTTTAAAAAACATGTCTTATTAGTACATGTGTGTAGCACATAATTAATACATTCACCATGGGAAGTTGGTACATGTGCATAACACACCTTAATTCTTTTTTATTTCTTAAATTTATTATCCACGTTTATTTCTTAAACTAAGTATCCACGTTTTGTACATGGAACAATTATTACTTAACAATAAACATAAAAACTAAAAAAATTTTGGGGGGAAAGATGGAATGCAGTTCCTTCTGTCACCAACAATATGACAAGCACATGTCATATCATAGAGTGCTTGCTTGTGAGAGCTTAAATTCACAAATGAATAATTGACTCTTTAGATGGATAAAATTTTCTGTTTCTATGTATTTGCATGTGTGTTACAAATGAATAATTAAAAAAAAGATCCAGATCCCGAAGATGAGAACCAGAGACTCTGGCTCCTAGAAATAAGAGGACATGTGTTTTCTTGGGCTATTAATGTATTTGTCACTCTGAGTTGATGAAAACATTTGCAATAGAATCTTATAGGTTTCTAGAGAATCGAGGCTCAATTCATCCATGCATGGTTTTCGAAGAGTGACTTTTCAAGTGTTCAAGCAATACTTTAACAGGAAGTAGAGAGATTTCAGTTAGGGCAAAAAAAAAGGAAATGACTACAATTGAATACAGCATGTGAAAGTTGAGTAAAAGCTTGTAACTGCTAAACTTGTTTACAAGTTTAGTAAAAGTGTATTCTTTCTAGTGTCACAAAAGTGATAGTCATTACCTTAGGATTGTTTGTTTAATTGACTCTCACCAATCCTCCAAAAATGATGCTGCTGGCTATGGGTTGCTTCCTATTCTCAAATTTATCCAGGTATCATTTCTAACATCTTGTTCAAATAGTACTTTCAAACTTAGCAATTGTTTCTAAAATAAGTTGTATTTTAATATGCTTTTAAAAATATTGATGTTCAGGGAAAAGGTAGTGACAGTAAAGCATACTACACTAATAAAGACCAGACTTCTTTTCTGATATCCTGGTCTCTGTATGATTATATCCTACTACTCCAATGCAGTGATTAAAATATGAATTTATCACTATTATCTTCAATCAAGTATAGTTAATTTGAAAACAGATTATATTCATTTTAGTAACATGTTCTTTTAAAAAAACTTGCATTTTATGTTGTCCACTGACCCTTTTGCTATTACAAATAGAAAACAAAGTTCTTATTTTATATCCCTTGAATACTTTAGATACTTTGCATCAATTATCCACGTTTATTTCTTAAACCAAGTAGCCAAACAATAAATTCTTCCCACAGTAGAAAAAACGAAATGTGCTTTGCCAGTTGGGATTCTAATTAGCTTCCAATTATCTAAAAAAATTAGGTCAAACTTTGTGAGAGTGAACTCAGGTTATTGTCCTCTGAAGCTCATTTTGAAATACCTTTTAATTTTCTATGCATGTTCTTTGTAAGAATATCATAAACTTACTATCCTGAAAATATTAAATTATAATCTCATCACAGAATTGCCAATATTAACATTTTGATGTAGCTTCTCAAAGATTGCTTCCAATATAAGATACAAATATAAAGAGTTATCCTAGCAATATTTGTGGCGTCTCATCTAAGAGGTGGGTTATTTCTAGAATACAGCACCATATTTTCTACTCTGCCAATTTAGCATTTACTGTCATTTAAATGTTCTTAGATGTCAAGAAATATGAATCTGCTGTATTGCTTTAATTGCTATATAATTATGAAAGATTGGACTTTCCAAACTGGTGACAGCAAACTTTCCATCGACCCTCCACACTTTTTTGAACCTTGCCCTACCCTGCCAGGAGGCAGAGTTTCTGCCCCCTTACCTTGGACCTGGGTGAAGTTTTACGATGGCCTCAACTTGGTGCCTGTGACATCATACAAGTTTGAAGAGAGGATTATAAAAGATCATATGACTTTAGCCTAACCCTCTCTTGAGACTCTCAGCCTTGGAACTGAGCCAACGTGTTGTGGAAAAGCAAAAGCCACATGGAGAGGTTATGTTTAGTTGTTCCAGCTGACACCCTCAGCTGAGGTCTCAGGCAACAGCCACATCAACTGTCAATGTGCAATGAGCAAATCTTCAATGTCCGACCTCCAAGTTATAGCAGACAAAGGCAAATAGCACCAAGGCAGCTATACCCACTAAATCCCTCCAAAATCACAAATTTGGGAGCACAACACACACAGCTTAAGTCATTTAGTGGCCAGGTGGTTTGTTACATAGCAGTAGACAACAAGCAGAGAAAAACATGTTTAATTGATCATGCCACAAATTTCATGGCCGATTCCTTGCTTTTAGCTAAGTATTGCTTTTATATACATCTGTGGACACAATAGTATGCGTAGCATTATTTCCTTAGAATTAATCTCCTAGGTATGCAGGTCAAAAGATATGCAAATTTTAAGGGAATTTGCTGTAACTTTTGGGACTTTAGATTGATTTAGTTTAACAGCTCACAAATATATATGGTTAGAAATAGTTATACCTAAAATGCTTTGGCAAAATCAATTACTACAAGCTCAAAAACTGAAAAGGAAAAATCTTAGTATAAGAAAACCACTGGTAGTTCCATGAAAAAGATATTATAACTTTTAAGTCCAAGATGATACAAATATTTAAAAAAAACAAAATTGATCACACAAATAAGAATTTCAAAAATGAGTGTCTTACTCAAGTATGATTCTAAGTTTGTCACATACAATCCCCAGATGAATACCAAATACACTTAGTCACTTAATATATCACTCGTCATAATATAAACTTCATTGATTAATTATAGCTGCTAGAACTTAAAAAATATCTTCAAGTTTACAAATTTCCCTTGAACATTGTAAAGAATAAATAATTCTATTGCAATCTGAACACATTATGCTAAGCAGGGCTTTACCTCTTAATCAGTATTGTCAAATGCCAGAGACAGTGGCCTCACCAGTTGTAGAGAATAGCTGAGAGCTGAAGAATGATCATTATTTAAAAATGGTAATCATAGAGGGCTGGGGATTTAGCTCAGTGACATAAGTGCCTGCCTGCAAGCACGAGGATGTGAGTTTGATTTCTGGTACCAAAACAAACAAACAAACAAACAAGCAAAAAAACATAGGCAAGCATAGAAACGTTGGAAGACAATATTTTTGTAACAAGCATTGCAAATATTTCAAGTACCATGGCTCTTCTAATCTCAGTCCTTTACTAATTACCTTACCTGTAGGTGTGTGTTACCTATCACTTTCCCTAATAGCAATAGTAATGATAATAATAATAATAGCATCATAGGTGTGTGTAGTCATTTATAACACATGTGCCCATTCCTTTTCACCGTTTCATTTAATCTTTGTAACAAAACTGAGAGTTTAGCACTATTGTCACTACATTATAGTTGATAAACACAAGTCCATGGAAGTTAATAAGGCAGAGACAGCCAGAAATTGAACATAAGTACTGTATTATAAACTCAATTTGAACCCTTTAAAACTAGAAACCAGGGAAGTCTATTCTGTCCTCTGAGGTTTGTCATTGGCAATATGGTAAAACTCATCACACAGGGTTGTGGTCACCAAATTGTTTCTGTAAAGGACCAGATAGTAACCACTCAGCTTCGTGGCCCCTGCAGTCTGCTATGCAGCCACTCAGCTCTGCCACTGTAGTCCCAAAGCAGCCAGGGACAATATGCAAATGATTGGGTAGGACTGTACTTGCAATAAGCTTTTATTTACAAAAACAGGCAGAGAGCCATTGTTTGTCCTGACCTAAAAAGATGAGTAAAGCAAAGGGGACAGTCATCTCTGTTTCTACTCTTCCCAATCCCCAACTCATTTACTCCCACCCTCCACAGTAACTATTTCTATTAGAGTACTTTCCAGAATCTTTTCTTTTTTCTTTTCTTTTCTTTTCTTTTTTCTTTCTTTTGTTTTTTCTTTCTTTCCTTCTTTCTCTTTCTTTCCTTCTTTCTTTCTTCTTTCTTTCTTCTTTCTCTTTTTTCATTTTATCTTTTTTATTTGCTTTTATTCCACACTCCTCCTCAGCACTCTGTGTTCATTCCTGGGTGTCTGTGCATATTAGAATATAGAGATCTGATTTCTCTCCTTTTTGCTGTCCTATAATATTTTACTACATAGATGTGACACAGATCATCATTCTACTGCTGGGCATTGGTATGGTTTCCATTGTGCTACTTAAGCATGTGATATTGTACGCTTCTCTGGGCAGTTGCACTCAATAAGTACCTAGAAGTGGGTGATTGCTAATCAGAAAGGTCTGTGCATCTATAAATTCGTTCCAGGTTGGTAAGTCTCTTTTCTAGTGGTAGTAATGTACTCATACCAGAAACGTATGAGAGTGGCCCTTGCCCCAGCCTTACCAATGGTGAATGGGTTGCCACTTTTGGATTTAGTCCACTCAATTGAGAAATGACATCTCTGTAGCTTCAATTTGTACTGATTTTATTGCAAGTGAGAGAGAAAACCTTTTGGAATATGTAAGGGCTCTTTTAATGTCTCCTTTTATTTCATAACCTTTGTTTGCCTTTCCCCGGGGAATAGGTTTTTCTCTTTTCAGAGTTTAAGCACTTACCACATATGAAAGAGACATGCCCTCTGTTCTGAAGATTCATCATTTCTTTTGACTTATCCTAATCTTTTTCCATGAACAGGTTTTTATTTCTCATGTAGATAGGTTTATTGATCATACTTAGACAGTCATTGATACAGATCCAAATATAGATAAATATCTACATATAAACAAGATCGATCGATAGATAGAGATATATGCAGTAGGTTATACATGCGTCTGGAATTTTACTCTCCTTGTACAGAACATCTGAAACAAAGATTAGATGAAAAGAATAGAGGCAAGGATGGGCGTCGTAAAGATATCAGAGCTTTTATTTGCAAGGAAGTTTATATCAGCAGTTTAAATAGATTTGCCTAGTATTATTTTAAATGATGAGACTGGTGGCATATACTAGTGCAGAGAACAACTATGACATAGAATACAGCAAAATGGCCCAGAGCTGTATATTTCTTGACAATGAGGCAAAGTAGAATATTTTATGATCAAGAAAAAAATTGTATTAAAGAATTCTAGTAAGTTTGAAGGTCTTTACACAGATATGTTAAATAGCTTTGCAAGTTGTTTATACATAATTTTATTAACAGTTCTTGAATTATGTATCACAGAGAGACATTAGTATTAGTATACAAGTGTTGAACAGTGATACAAAAACCAAAATCATACAAAAATACAAAATATTCCTTTTGAAAGTTGTTGTTCTGCTGTCGGGTTTCAAACTTCTAAGATACTGACTTCTGTGATTTTATATTGTTTTGTCTGAATTCTCTTCCCTGTCCGTCTATCTCTCATCCTCCTTCCATTTCCTCTAGCAAAAAGGAATCAGCAAATTGAAGTTAAGAAAGACAGAGAAGTTATAGCATTTGCTATGTACCCCAGGCTCAGTTTTACTATTGAGACAGTGTTGTCACCAAGCAGAGGAAATTTTTTACAGAGAGACTCAGACAGGATGGGGGACTGGGGTGGGAGCTCAGCCAGAACTGTGATGTCACAGATTGCTTTGTCTCTTGGGAAGCTCATCCATCAAACCGTCACCTCTGATTCTGTGCAAGGTCACTAGGGAAAGAGGCAGCATGCCCCAGTTGGGCACTCTGAAGTATTAGTACGTACAGAGGCTGGTAGTGTGAAGGTGATTCATTTTGTTTCAAAGGCCCAGTGGCATGCTGCCGAAAACAGGCGCAAGCACAGCGCGGCTCCTTAGAAATAATGACTCCAAGGCAAAAAGCCCTCATTTCGAAATGTAGAACTGTGCCATGTGCTTGTCTCCGCTGTGATTTATTCATTTCTGCTTTTAAATGATATAGTATAAAGGTAAGTCTTCTTTTTACAACCTGGAGGGGAAACGGGAGAATTCCATATTGCCTATAGCCTATCAGAAATATATATATATATATATATATATATTAATATTTGTCATAAGTCAGAAGCAGATTTGGATTTATAGCGTGTGGCTATGGTTTTGAAATGGAAGTGTGACTCCTGTCCTGGGAAGATAAGGTAAACTTGAAAAGATAAGCTAATCCGTTTTTTGAAAAGTCATCATTCCTTACAAGTTAGCAATAAGATTTCTGTTTATTTATCATTTTAAAGACTTTTTAAAAATGAATTTTTGTAAAAATAGTAATCTTCAGTATCTTTGATAGTGCAGATGGTGTTTCTGTATTTGATTTTCCGCTTTTTCTTGCTGTTTCAGTGTATTTCCACTCTGGAGAGGAAATTAAAAACAATCAGCCGGTGTGTTTTGTCAAGGGCTCTTAAAGTGCGAGGTGCATGTGGGCAGCTTGTAGCTGATCGCTACAGAACTTGGTTGAAATTTCTCTGTTCTGAGAGGAGGTGAGAGCTGGGGTATCACACTCAGATGCAGCTCGAAGCAGAGCATCTCTCGCAAGCCCCAGTGGGACAGTGAGGCGTTTTGGGGGGGACAACTCTCACCTCCATGCCCCATCACTGCCTGTCCTATCCCCGCACTCCGTCCATACTTCGTTTTCTAGGCGATGAGGGGTCCAGAGGGCCGGGTTCGAGGCCTCTCTGAGGATTGGCCTGGCAGGAATTAACGCCAGCAGCAAGCGCCCCCCTTGTGCTCCCTCCCCTCCCGCTCCCCAGGAGAGGCGCTTCTGCAGAAGTCATTTGGCGTGTGTGCCGGTTTTCCTTGTGAGAGGATTAGAGAATAGGAGTGCTTTGTGAGAAAAATCCTGGGAGAGGTTGCTGGGGAGAAAGCAAACAGAGCGAAGGCCGACTTCAGCTTCCCCAGTCCCTTCAGTCAAGTGGCCCTGAGAACCAAGTGGCCTGGCCTGCAGGAGCCGGGCTTTCCTCGTCTGCCTTGGAAAACGCGGTAAGGCTAATTTTTTCCCTACTGCTCTGGGATGCTACTGCCATTGCCTTTTAAAGTGCTGGGTAGGAAGCAGGGGAAGTTGGTCAGTGATTCTGGGGCCATCCTGCATTGTCTCTGACTAGCGTATGGGAAAGGAGCTGTTTCCGGCACACAAACTGAGTCCTGTTTCTGGTAGCCAGGAAAGAATTGTACTTTTTTTTCCCCATACTCGATTAGCATCACTTCTGAGCAGAGGGCTAAAACAAAGTGCATGCATACACAGAGATTAGGCCCCATATTGAATGCACTTATCTAGAGGATAATCACATTTTAAGGTATTTCTATCTAAATTTTATTAGTTTAAAGGTACAATGGCATGAGGGTAAGAGAGAAGTCAGACCTTTCTGGAAAATTCCCAATCATCTGTTTCTTTCAAGAAGGTATTTTTCCCTCACAGGTTTCACCTGCTTTGTAACCAACCACTGCTAATAACACCAGCAGTGCCAAGAGTAAGTTCCAGACCACCTGAGAGCAGGGTATATGTGTGGGGGGACTCATTCCTTCTGAGATGAAGAAAATGGAATTTGGAGTTAGTCTTGAAGAAGTTTATAGTCTGCGTTTCTTACACAATAAGTGTGCTCATCCGAAAGAAGAAATGAGGCTCCTGTCTCGAAATCAAAAAGAATAGGTACTACACAGCTCCTTCTGATTTCCGTAGCATCAGCTCGTCCCACAGCCTGACTTGGCAAATGTTGTTTCTCATTCCCTCACTCCATTGTTATTCCCAGGACTGACTTCAGTATTTGTGCAAAGATAGATGATATGCATATTATTTTTGTGTCCGTGCACACACATCCTACGTACCCTTTTATTATTTCCCAGGAAACTTGAGCCTGAATATTTTACAAAGATGTTAATTCAGTTTGAGGTGAATCTTCCCTAAAGCAAGCTACAAAAGCCCTGTTTTCAGAGGTGAGGGTGTGGGGAGCAGAGTGTAGTGGCAGGGCAACCTGGGCTGTTGTTTCTCTGATGGACAAGTCCAGAAGCCTCTCCTCTTAGCCGTGAACCATATTCCTGAAAACCAGCCCGCCCCTCCCCCATCCACATCATCTTCCTTGTTTTCTTGAGAAAGTTTGGGTGCTGCTGCACAATTTAGGTCGTTCTCAGCATTTTCCTCTCCTCACTAGTATAAAACTACCACCCTCACTCTGCAAAGTTGTCATGACAGTCGCTTCCTTTCTAATCTTAACATATGTCAAACAATACACTTATTACCGTTCCACATGAATTTGCCCATTATAAAAAACACTGATCAAGTAGCAAGTTTCAACACCAGTTATCCACGTCTGCAACTCTGACTTCAATTGAAACTAGGTCAATAGAGATTTCTTCTTATTTCTGGAGTGCTAAAATGATCTGATTATTAAGATATTGTAAAATGTGTGCCAATTATTTAATTAGCACTAAGTGAGGATTTTTTAAACTGTATAGCTATATTACTATTTAAATACATTTCTTTGAATGCATATTAATAGGAAAGCCTTTATGAACGATCTTCCCTTCTTCAAAATAAATTCATTATTTGCCTGAGGTATCTTTGGTCAGAAAAGGAAAGTGAATTCCTTTTCAATTTCAGCTTTTTATTCTTCTACCAACTGAAAATGCTAATTCAACCAAATGGCTTTATCTTCACCTTGAGGAATTGTTTACAGAAGGCTGGCAGTTAATTTGGGGGTCCTGAGTGTGAGATAACAGTTAATCAATTTATTTTCGGATAGGAGGACGCCTGGGAGGCTTTCAGGTTTTGATCAATGTCATTTGCTATTCTCTCCCCCATGCTCATTCCCATTTCAAAGACTGTTTACCTTCATAATATTTGAGCCCGAGAGCATGGAGTTTATTAGAATTGATTTTCTTTCTAAGTTGATATTTTAAAATTTGCTGGTCATTCTTTAGTAGTGCTTTCTGAGATTCTCATTCCTCTGGCATCTATTTATTTAGTTGCTTGGGTGTCCGTGGTCTAGCCTACATTTGCTGTGGAGATAAAGCCTTTCTGACTTGCAGTGAAACTTTTGTTTCAGTGAGGCTCTCTGCAGAGATAGCAAAGGGTAAAGGGAGAGATCAACTTTTGTGGTTCTAACAACCATTGGCCTGCTCAGGTGGCTCAATAGCAAATGTGCTTTCAGCAACAAAGGAAAATGCTAATTCTCCTGAATTATTGATATATTAAAATATCTTACTGGCTACATAGAACCTGAGTGCTGAGTTAATCAATAATCCTATCACATTGCCTAAGACCCTCTGTGGGTTCCTCTCCTTGCTGGGCATTTAAATAATTCAAAAGCAAAATTTCTCCAGAATTAACCTGACAATTGCACAAATTGGAAAAGTACAGATCAAAACTTTTCTGCAAGTTTAATATTTAAAGCTAATAAATACTATTCTTTCTCATTTTTTACTATTAGATGGTTTTGTTAAATGTTACACAATATCCAATTATATATGATTTGCAATAATATCAATAAGAAAAAAGAATCATGGGAAAGAAATGAGCATTTCTTGAGTATACCATGTACCACATATTGCCCTGGTCCCTTTAAAAATATTCAGCCACATGCTCTTCTCAACAATAGCATAGCTATTTTGCCCATTTTAAAGAGAATGAGGTGCTAAGAATGAAGACTGAAATAAACCGTGCCATGTCACTAATACAGGTACCAAACATAGATCTATTCTGGTCTACTAAAGCACTTTTGAGCCCTATGCTGTTCCTTTATGACCTACTGTCTTTCTCCTTGGATTCCATATCCTTTTGTAATTCCCTCCATCTTACCTCAGTGCTTCTGATTTCTCTCCTTTGACAATTCCTTCCAGCTCCCTAACTTCTTTTATAAGCAGAAGACCAAAATATGTAACTATGCACAAGACAAGCACTGTACAAATATCTGTGTCAAAATTGCTTTTGAAACATCAATGGCAATATATTAGATAAAAATCCAGAGTATAGCATATTAGATTTACTGGGTTAGGATAAATGAGGGGTCAGTTTGCTTTGGGTGTTAGCCACGTCTGCCCTGGATTTTCACCAGAGGTATAAGAGGGGGCTCCAACATACATACATTCTGGGATGCAATTTTGTTTCCTCTGGATAGAGAACTGGGTCTCCACACCTACCTGATCTCATTTTATGCTTCCAGAAGATGAGAAAAGGAAAGAAACCTGGGAAGCTTTTTTTTTGAGACAGAGTTAAATTAGCCCTGTGGTCCAGACTGACTGTGAACTTGCTGTGTAGCACAGGTTAGCCTCAAATTTATAATACTCCTCCTTCAGTCCCCAGAATGGTGGGATTATAGAAATGTGCAAAGGAGTTTGGTTTACAAAAGACTTCTAAATGTGCCAGTTAATTTGGTGCACTCATAGTAGAGTCATTGTTTTACCTCAACACTTTTATTTCATCAACACTATCCAATTGCTTTGTCTGCTATAACATCACTGCTATAACAAGTGACCACAAATTTATTAACAACACAAATCTATTTCTTGTATGCCTAAGGCCTAAAACCCCAAATGGACTTAAAATCCAGGTGTCACCAGGGCTGTACTCCTTCTGGAAACTCTAGAGCAGAATCTGTTCACTGTTTTTCTAATTCATTGAGGCCACTGGCATTCCTTGGCTTGTGGCCTTGCATCATTCCAGGCTGTACTTTCCATGCCACGTTGCCTTCTCTGACATTGACCCTTCTGCCTCCTTCTGTACATTATAAGGTCTGCAGTGATTACACTGAATACACCAGTGACCTGAAGGATCTTTCTATTTCAGCATCTCAGGTTTTGGAGATTACAATATGGACGTCTTTAGGAGACTATTGATAACACCATTCTTTATGTGTACTTATATCCACTTATTCCATGATCTTGTAGGCAGCTGTGGAAATATTTCAAGTAAAACACTTCAATGGATGAAACAATTGAGTTTCCATGTTAGCAAACTCACAGAGAGCGCTATGGAGGTGGAGCCCCAACTAGGATGCCAGTTGAATGCAAGAGACAGAGCTCTAGAATATGACTTGTCAGAGAGTTGGTAGAGAAGACCTGGGATGAATTTAAGAGAGGAAGTTTGTAAGCTGGATGACTTGGGTGGACAATGAGGAAGTAGAGAGAGTGGGCAATTATGGTATATAAACAGCAAGTATGTCCTGTTCTAGGAGTTCTGGCTACAGCTCTGGCTCCAAACAGCTCTTCTCTCATGGAGCTCAAAACACATCTGTGAAGACACTGAGAATAACAATAGTAATAATTCATATTTATTGAATATTTTACTTTATTCCAAGAACATCACATTTAATCTTCATATCCACCCTCTGACATAGATATATCATTGTCATCCCATTTTTCAATGGCTGCAAAGAAAGTTGCATGATTTATCTTAGGTTGTAGACATTTTTAAAGGGACAAAAGCAATCTGAAATCAAGTTATCTGGCTCTAGGATTATCTGAGTAGCTTAATTCCTCCACTCAGCTGCCAATTTTGTAAGATTTTTTTTGACAGGAGCTATCTGTACATTTCCAAAGTTGGGGCACAAAGATAACAGTTACTACTATCAGGATGAACTGTAAGGGTCGGGGAGAGACACTCAGTGAGAGAGCATGCCTATCTTTGCAAGGCCCTTAGTTCAATCCCCAGCACTGAACAAACATTTTTAAAAGATGGACTATGAATTTTCTGGGGCCAATTCCTGTAGACTCCTAGTCATTGAGGGGGTGCTATGCATGATAAAATGTATTATTTACACAGAGCACTAGACTAGACCTAAGAACAAAATTAGAGAAAGGTCTTATTTCCTTGCTCTCTGGAAATTTATATCTACACTGAGAAAAAAATCTTATTGCACTCATAAAAAAGAGATGATCCAAAATTAAATGGTACCAAGGCCCTAAAATGAGAATATAATCTCCTTTCCATAAAGGAGCAGGCAAGACCTGGGCCACAAGAAGGTCAAGGGGATGGGGTGCAAGGGCATTCTCTCTGCTCATAGACTGTCTCAAGGTACCGGGCACTTTCCATGCATTCTCAGGTCAAACGCTAATGACAATACTCCAAAATAACAGCAGAGTGAAATTGGAATCCCGAGGTCTCTCATGCTTCTATGTGCAAGCTTAAAGAAAATAAGTTCAATGTACCAAAGTGAATCCTTTTAAGTGAAATGTTCATATACCTCAGGAATCTTAAAATGATGAATAAGGCTTTAACGTGCTGGTATCTTGATATAGTTGTTCTTCATTAACATGATTAGCTACTGTGGGGAGCTGCCTGGTATATGTGAAGATTTGAGCATCACTCATTGTAGGTAGTCTTTAAAAAATAGTCTTTACCAAGAAAGACGTATGCAAACGTTTTTATATTCTATTTTTAATCTTCACTAAAATATTCTATAATTGTGTAGAACCATTATTGTGACATTACATAATATTTACCTGTGGGCTGTAAAAAATCTATAGTAATCATTAATTAGGTAACAAACTCCTTTTGAATAAATATTACTACTATGTTTTTATAGCTAGATCATTCTTTTCTATTGGACATGTATTTAACAAACAATTGTTTAGCACCTACTGTGTGTTGTTGAGCACATATTTGATTGCAATCATTCCTTGCAACTCTTGTTCAAAATAAAATACCCTATTTACAGCAGAAGGTAGAGATTCTCAGAGGCTAGTAAAGCCACACTCAAATTCGTGTCTTTTGCCCTTTACCCTTAAAGACTTTCTACCAGGCCCTTAAACCTACTTATGTAAGACAGATGTTTCAAAGCCCTGAGGGAAGGACTCTTCATGATTTTTCTCCACTTATAATGACAAACCAAGAGAGTCTAACTATATTGACCAAAGTCAAACACATTTTGTGGCAGTTACATATATGTTAACCAAACCAATATTCCTATCAATCAAGGTAACCTGCAGCTTTCAGCAATGATGAACAATATCAAAGTCCATTTGTCAAAAAAACTGTTACTCTCTGAAACTGTAATTAGCTTCAAAGTGAGAATTCCAACAATCATGACATTTACCCAATAGCTTGCTAACCAATTCTTGAGATAACATCTGCTCAGGCTTAATCCTATTTATGGTGGCAAAATATTTTCTGTAACCTTTCAAATGTTCTAACAGCATGGTGACTTCTCTCAAAATGCATGACAAAGAAGGAGTAGAGTTAGAATTAATATCCCAGAGCCAGGGATTTAGCTCAGTGACATAATTGCCTGCCTGGTAATCGCAAGGTTGTGAGTTCGATCCCTGGTACCTCAAAGAGAATTAGTATCCCAGAATATCTGACCTTGAATTTAATGCTTAGATTAGGTCAAAATTAGTTTTAATGTGAAATAATACGTGATTACTGGTAGGTGTGGTTAGACATGGAAGTGTCATTTACTGTTTTCAGTGATATGTTGCTTGTAGCATGATTTCATAAAACAAATGAAGGTGAGAATTGAATACTATATTAAAAGGAAAAGTTTGTCTAGATTTATTACCACTAGGAAATCAAACATAGCCCCATGTGTCTTAGATTTTTCATATTTATGAAAAATCAAGCTAAAGTCCTAAATTGAAACCTAAAAAATAATTACCAGTATGCCATAAGATCTGTGATGACAACTCAAGCCCTCAATTTTAAAATATTTAATTTAATTAACTTCCAGTGCAAAGTTTGGATATTCTTGTACTGCAGTAATATTGTATTACTCTTCCCAATAGTTCCATACTGGAAGGATAATTTAATACTGATTTTGTTCATTTATATTAAGATGATGAAAAAATGTAATTTCAGTGTACATGTATAACTTCAAATGCAAAGAGCCTTAAAATTGCTGTAAATACAAGCTTGTTCCTTGAATATTTTTTATAACATCTATCCCTTTACCACATAATGAAAGCAAGTATTCTAAAACATTTTACAACTATGAGGGAATCAGCCATCTTTGTTAATTACATAATGTTTTCCTCTATTATAATGCACTGTAGAGACTTCAAAAAAAGTGAGAAATTGGAACATAATAGGCTTTTAAGCCTTATATTTTCATTTAGGAAAACTTTCTTAAATTTAAATAAAAATGATATGCAAATAGCTTTGTTTACTAAACATGAAGGGCTATAAAGAAATTGATATATATTGGAATGATGTGAATAATTTATCTTATAATGTAAAACCTAATAAATTTTTAATGATCACCCATAAGCTTTTAAAAGGATATGGCTAATAGTGATATGGTAGCCAAATAAAGACAGCTTTTACAGCTGTCTAAAACTCTACTTATATCTCTTCTTCTTGTATTCCTGTTTGGAAATTCTGGGCCACAGAATAATGTAATAAATGGTTGAAAATTGGTTTCTGTCTCAAGCTGCTCTCTTAGTGACTTCTAGAGCTTGAGCTGCTTTTTTTTTAAACCACATGGTGCATTCTGGCTTTAGAATTGAATTAACCACTTTCTGATTTATACATTTAATGATTTCAATAGCATGGAGCAATTTCAGTGATGAAAGATTATTTTATGGGCCTCATTTCCTACAGATTTTTTTTTTTTGCTTGTTGCTTTTAATTCCATTTAAATGCATGCTACAGAGGAGTTAAGTCCATGGCATCTTGGTAATTCTTCATGGATGACTTCCAGTTCTTTTGGTGATAGAACTAAAAGCTCACAAGATGCTGTGTATCAGCAATGAAACAATTAGGCTTTGAGAAGCTTTGGGGAAATTACTCAAGCAGTGAATTAATCATTGTGATTCTGGTCCCCCTTCACAAGTGCCAGTTCTCCAAAAGGACTCCTTCCACCTACCCCTGCTCTTAGTACTCTTATAAAGGTGTAAAATTTTGTAGACCTTTAATAAAACATTATGAAATATCTTTTTGTCTGCAGTGCAACTGGTATTTTTTCCAGACATGTATTTTCATAATTAAACATCCTAAAATACAAATCCCATTATTATTTGTTATGTCTAGTCAGTAATTAGACCTCAGCTGGTAGGGCAATTTCAGAACAGAGTTTACCAATTTACATACTAATCCAGCAGAGTCTGGTGGGACATGATTAGCATAGATTCAGTCAACATCTTAATTAGCTCCCATCCCAGCATGCACTCCGAGATGCCTTACCCTACCCCCACCTCTGTGGGTCTTACTTTCTCGACTTTTTTCTTCAACAAATTCCCACTCTTAAAAACATAAAACCCAGAGCTCTTTTTTTGTAGATGAAATGGATCTATGTCAAAGTACAGTAGTCTGCCAGGGAAGGAATTTTACATTAAACCCTGTAAATGTAAAAAATTGATCAGGCAGCTGATGAAAAACCAAAGTATCAGAGTATATTCTTCTAAAATGTTACACTATGCCCACTCCCCAGTTTTACCCTTAACTCTAAGTGGCAAATTAACAAACCATCCCAAACATGTGAGAATCTTACTTATATTTTAAAACCATCAGAAAAGTATATTCTTTATTCCCAGCCATGATCATAAGCCCACTGCATCGTTTACCAACTATCATTGCAGATAATTCCTCATACCTAACTGAAATCTTCCACTTTGCATGTATAAGACCCTTGTCTTTTGGTTCATCCATTGAAAAACAGGTAGCCATCTATGAAAAGCTCTTCATTTAGCTGATGGCCATAATTAAATTATCTCCACAACCAATTCTTCAGGTTCAATTTTTCCAGCTCCTTGACTCTTCTGAGGTTCCTTTCAATTGTTTGATCTTCTGCGTGATTTTTCTCTGAACTCTTTCCAAGTTCTTTACACTCCTTCTTTATTGTGGCCCTCAGAACTGGGCAGAGTATCTTTCAGGTAGTTTGAATAACCAGATTTCCTGAGGACAAATATCCAATACTGTAGTGTACCTCCGTATTTAATTCTCTTTTACAGTTAGTACTTGTTATTAGTTAGCTGACTCACTTGGTTCATTTCTGTTGTTTAAAAATAATTTGATTTTCCTACATGGGTGCTATTTAATAACCCAGAAGAGATACTTTCTATTTTCTGTGTCGTGGTTTATTGTATTTATTTATTGAAATCTATCAAGGCCATTTGAGTTTCAATTTCAATTTGTGGTGCTGTAAACTACTGGTATCTTCTGTTAGCATTGGCATCGTTCACAAGCTCGATTTGACTATTGCCAGCAAATTATTGCACTATCCAAGAGGATGAAGACTCAGGTGCCTGGGAAGATGTCAGGAGAGTGTCACTTGCTGACACTATTTTCCCGTGAGCTCATTTCTCCTGCTCTCTGCCATCTTTCCCCACTTTTGACCTTTGCCTTGTGGTGAAGTACTCTTTCCCTATTTCACTTCTCTTTTTTTCTCTTTACTCATTTCTTCTTCCTCTCTCTCTCTACCACTTTTACTCAGTAACTTCCAACCACCTCTGCTTGAGTTTGTTCCTCAGTGGGAAAGTTTGCCTGATAATAGTAACAAAGAATGGTACAGGGAGAAGGAATGAAACAGGAGAAAATTCCCAAGCAACTATCCTTTCTGCTTTTGTACTGGCTTAGTTGAAATTGGGGCATGCAGGTCATGGGTAAGAGCAAATGAAAATAAAATGGCTCAAATATTCTATAGTGGGTACGACTCCTTATGGAGGGAGATGCTTATAGATGATCAAACACTCTTGGTATTGGGAGGCTCTGTTTGACTGGTTGGTTGGTTTGCTTGGCTTTCCTTTTGATTTTGGACAAGCAATTGAAATTTACATGTGTTTATTTTGTGCAACCTAAAGCTTTAAATTTCCTCTCCAGCAGGCGATGTAGAATTGATCAGTGCATCTTTAATTTGTTTCCCACTCTGATTCTTAATGGCTTTTTGAAATCATGGTGAAGCGACTATACTTCCCCATGTTTTGCCTAGGCATACCCAGAGTGTGTGACAGAAGGGGACTTTGAAGTTACTGACTAATAGTGGTCATCAGAGTGACTATCTGCTCAGGTTAGGAAAAGTGGTTATCTGTGGGAATGTAAAATGCTGCAAGTCCCTTGGAAATAGTTGGAAAGTTCCTCGTTGTTAAGCACAGTTGCCATGTGACTCAGGAAGTCTATTCCTAGGTACATATCCCAGAGAAATGAAAATGTATGTCCATACAAAAGCATATTATGCTCATTGCAGCATTATTCATAATAAATAAACAGTAAGAAGATTGCAAATGTGGACCAGCTGATGAACGGATAAATAAAATGTGGTATAGTCAACCAATAGAAGACTACTAAGTCATGAAAAGGAATGAAATACTGATACATTATGTTGAATTTTAAAAATGTAGTTGCCAAAAATCATATATTATATGGTTCCACTATATGATTCCATTAGTATAAGTATCCAGAATAAGCAAATCAGTAGAGACAGGAAATAGATCAGTGGTTGCAAAGGACTGGGGTGGAACATGAGGAAATTGGTGGTGACTGGCTACAAGGTTTCTTTTCTGGCAGTGAAACTGGTCTAAGATTAGATTGTGGTGATATTTGCACAGTCTTGTGAACATATTGAAAACCATCACTGCATACATTAAATCAGTGAATTGCAAGGTATGTAAATTATATTTCAACTAAGCTATTTTTTTAAAAGAGGTCATACTATAGAGTCAGGTGTGCCTAGATCATTCACAAAATGCATGCAACTGTTACAGTTTTTTAAGAAGATTCCTGTTATAATTTAATGAGTATTTCCTCCAAGTGCACTACTGGAGATATTATAGAAAATAGTGTATATGCAAGAATGATGTACCTTGAGCAAGGGTGGATTCTGAGTTATAAACCCCATCCTCACTATTTGCCTGCAAGACAAGACTAGGCCAAATACTAGACCTCTTTGGAATTTAGCTGCCCATTTTTTCATGGGGAAAAATGGTTGTGGCCTCTAACAATCTCACAGAATTTCTTTAGAATAAGATTACTTATATGCTCTGATGATGTCTTACAGAACACTAGGAAAATGCAAAGAATTATTACTGAATCAGTGGTATAGATTATAAACATCACATGTAGACATATCTAATGTGTTCATATCGTGGCTGCATTAGGATATTCCTAGGAGCCTACTGATCCTGAAATTGTATGATCGTGTACTCAGCTCCTCCACACATAGTAATGCTCTAAAGAAATATAAATATATACTTATATTAGATATAATTTTGGTTTGTGATATGTTTTATGTATTTTTTTAATCTCTGAATTTCACTCACGATGGAAGAAATACAAACCAATGGTTTTAACTATGGAGAATTTTCTAAAGCAGAACAAAAGTGAGAGATCCAATCATGTCACCAGATTTAAGAGAAGCGTAAACACTGCTTTAACAGTCCTGGAAAAACATCTAAAGCACTAAAAGAAAATAGTAATTGTTTATGGAATTCTTTTCTGAGTGTATTTAAAGTTGGCGGGTAAACAGATTTTTTGTTGAGAAAATTAGCTCATTCTACAAAATTCCTTTGATTCCAGAAGCTGAAATAATTTCTGGGAAAAGTATATCTGGTTCTATAATAGGAATTCTCTAAGTTTCCCTGAGGCAACATATTCTTCTATCAGAAGGAAAAACACATCTTAATTGTGCATTGAAAATAGATTTTTGCAATAAATTTTTTATTTCACAATAGGTGAAGACACATAAGAGTATGCAAAACAAGTACAGAATCTCTCTGTGCCAGTCATGAAACTTCCCCCAGTGACACTGTCTTTCACGACCATTGCACAGTCTCAAAACCAGGAAATTGATATTGACACAAAACTATCAAAATTACAGATTTTCATAATGACGAAATTTCCTTTGGAAGTTACACCATAAATTAATACAGCATTTTAAGTTTCATGTGGCTCAGTTCAGTGTTTTCATTGGGTGAACTTTTATCACATAAGGGTACAATCTGACTTTTCATATAAACAAATGTTGTTATCATTTTCTTAATTACAAGCACTGACATCTAAATAATACTGCATCTTATCTACATTTGTATCCAAAACTACCAATAAGCTCCATTTAAAAGCATATTACAATTTTTCAAACTCTGCATTGCTTTCAAACAACACTTAGATTTTAAATTAGATCTTCATTGTTCCCTTAGAGGTGGCAGGCATTATTAACATGTATTCTGCATATTTTGTTTCTGTAATTATGTCTAATCAGTGTGAATTGGAGCTGTAGTAAAATACTTAATTAAAAACACATATTTGAGAAATAAGTGGGAAACAAAGAGAAATTCTCTTTATTTGCCTCTAAGTGCCAAAAGCTGATAGAAAGTTGAAATATTAGACAAGACCAGCAGCCTGAAAAAAATGTATTAAGAGGTAGAAAATGTAAAACTTGCATAGAAATATCCTGGCCTTAAAACAAAAGAAAAGACTCTTTCATTGTGTATTCTTTCTCCCTTGCAGAATGGACTCTGAAAGATATGGAGATCTCATAAATGTCTGCAAAGGCCAGTTCAGAGCACCCAGGGAGTGAGGCTTTCTAAAAAAGTGCCTTCCCATGCGGCATAAATGGCATGTGTCAAGGGAGAAAGACCCCAGCACTGTGGTGATGGAGCAGGGGCTGCCCGGGCAGCTTCCTTTGTGTCCCGATCATTTACATGACTTAAACACTACAATGTGCAGTGTAGTCAATAGCACAAGATGCTTTGCCATAGCAACAGTTGCAGAATGTGGCAGAGCCACAGTGGTGTCCCTGTGACATAGAAAAGTTCCATAAAGAACACTCCTTATGAATATGCTCAGAGATTTTTTTTTCCTACTAGCACTCATTCCAGATTCCACTGGCTTTAGAGTTTTTTTCCACAGCCCATCTTTCCCTGCTTTGTTCACAAGTTGGGAGAGGCACAGCCAAGGGGTCACAGGGTGGGATCACATACTTACTTGGCTGTGATGGAAATGGAATTCTTGAGAACATTTTCAGAAAACTATAAACACTGTCCAGGAAAGCGAGTAAAACTCAGGAATGTGGTATACATCCTGCAGTCATTGTTGCTTTCCTAGAAGGTATGCGATAAACAGCCTTTTTAAGAGTTTGTACTTTTTACTTCTTTCTATCACATCTCAACACGTGCTTCTATAACAACGTGCTTTAGACAGTCAGAAGGAAATAAACTCTACACTCATTTCGGGTGTCCAAAAGACACAATACATGTGCTATCAAATCTGAGATTAAGTCCCAATATTTTTCTTGTCTTTCAAGGTCATCTTCAGTTCAGATACATTTTTCTATTAAGATAGCAAACCACTCCCTTTTTAACCAATACTACTTTTCTACAAGTGTGAAATTAATACAGTCATTCTGTTAAAAATTTCACTACGAAACACATAGCAGAGAAGAAAAAAGAATTTTAGTGATCACAGATAGTTAAACTGTATTTTCTGTGTGGCATACAAAGGGGTTCACCTTTCAGAAATAATTGGAGCACCTTCTAGTTTGGCTGGAGCAGAAGGACATACTTTATCTTGATATGTTTGTATTCTTAAAAGGCATCGCTTCTGTGGCACCTGGGCAACTCCACCCCCTTCCCTCATCTCTGCCCCCTTCACTGAATTCTGAGAAGTAACCATCTCTTAACACTGGAGCTGCCAAAAGTGATAGATGAGACTCTGAGTCTGTGCACCTGACTCCACAGTAATCTATAAATTAGTGATGAGCTGGTCATTAAGACAAAACAAAACAAAACAAGACAAAACAAAACTCCTAAATGTTCCTGTGTCTCTGGGAGCCAAGACCCCAGGGGTTGCCAAACAATGAAGGATCAAACTGGACTCACCAGTGAAAATACAATTAATTATTTACACACATCAGCATCTGACATTGGCATGATTTGAATCCTTTGTTTGCTACATTGATTTTCACTCCAAAGACTGTTAAGTCTGGTGGCACTCTTGTTCAAAACAAAGGGAGACGAACAAATAGAGAATGGGTGATGAAAAGTGAGCTTTAAGTGTCAAATTTTATGTACATGTTGATATAAAGGAAATGATGCTGGATATCACCGTGATATTTTAAGGGGTTTTGAAAACACAAAGATTGTACATAAGTGCAGAGTAAAGGAAGAGGCTTAGAGAAGCAATACTCCTTCTCTTATCTCTGTCCAGTAAAGGCAAATTAGTTTAACCAGAGCTGAGGAGAAGTCTCAAGAGAAAAGGCCTTCCCAGTAAAAGCCCACTGGAGAAACTTCAGTGACACCCTCAAGTGAGTTCAGTGTAGAGCCCTCTCTAATAGGTATTTTATGCTTGGAATTGTGTATTGTGCAAATAAAGCACATCTTCCTGGGTTGAGGTACTTCTAATGTTTACCCCATTCAAAAGACTGGGCAGTTTGGTTCTTTTTTGAACCTGGCTAAGGGAAAAGAATAAAAATCTTTAGTTTTGTATGTTCTGTCATTTTCAAGGCTTTTTACAGTCAAAGGGCTGCCATTTGAATGCTATGGATTTGGTGGACTACTGTTCGACAATGGGGAAATTTCACTAAGGGGGGGCCAAAGCTAACTTTGAGCAATTCTAAGACGTTCCCTATGAAATAGAGAGGATTTGATTCCCTATCCTTCCTTTCATGCTTGAGGAATCTAGGAATCCTTGACAAAGCAATGGCTGTACTACTGGCTGCATGCAAAGGGAGCTTTATTCAAATGGTTAGCATTGCCTTCCTGATGCCAAATTTGCTATTTTTTTCTTCGTGAGTTTATCATTCCAAACCATCAAGAATTTCCCCTCTTTTCATTAGAAGAATAGGTCATAGATCGCTATAGAGGTCTTTCCTCAATCAGTTCGCATGCCTGTATTGTTCACTCTTCCAAAAGATAAAGAATAAACTTGTGTAAAGACTCATAATTTTCTGGACCACACATTGTCTCTGTATAAGATTTGGATTTAATCTCTACTTTTGTACTAATTCCAAAAAATCAATGAAGTCTGAAGGCAGTTGGCAATAGAACTAACCTATTTAAACTCTGTGCTTTAGCCTACAATGAAAAGTCAATATTTAATAAATATATGAATATAGTATTTGGAACACCTGGGTTATCTTTTTAAAATTATATTTTGCTCTTAGATAAACAACCATATCAGGCCATTGTTCTCCCATAAAAGTCTGCAAAATAATGCTTAAGTAGCCCAATATTTATAACAAATTAAATTTCACAATTTATTGCACTATGAATATGAAGTATAATGTGGTAGATGGCCACATTATAAATGAATCAAGTTATGACCAAAGCTTTTTCTCATATTCATCTTTGGTTCAGTTACTTTACTATTAGGAAAGACTCAGACAGAGGGAAAATTGAGCTGAGTAGCAAATCTTAACCTATATGCCATCCATGTGTATAGCTCTGATTATCATCATTATTACGCTGCTTTTCCTTCTAAATTGTTGCCAAGATCCAATCATTGTACTCTAAGACATTGTACAGGTAAGTTATGATCACTGGGTTTTCCTAGACACAGACTTTGAGACAAAATTTCAAGGTTCCGTAGTTTATGTGGGGGATGGGGTGGAGGAAAATGATAAACCGTATGTTACAAACTAAGTTACCACTATGGGCATCTGGAGATAAAGTCTATTGCAGACCCCAGAGAGCAAGTGGAAAATGTAGTCCTCAGAGATGCATCCAATAGGAGGGGCAAGCGACCTGGGATGTTTATACACCAACTCCAGCTCCTCATTGGATGAGAACTATACAGGGTAAGAACAGAAAAGGGGAACAGGGCATGAAGGTAAGGGAGGGGACTGGGAGGAAAAAAATAGAAATCAGGATATATTGTTTACAGGTATAAAGTCCCTATGATGAATGGGATCATTATGTATATCTAAATTGTGCCAATAAACTTAGTAAGAATATTATAAAACAGTAGGAGACTAATTCTCCAGCACTTCTTGCTTGCCATATGCAAGCAAAGTCAGCTCCAGCTCCAGAGAAACCCCTCTGATCCAAAGATGTAGAGACTGGCAGTTGGATATCCATTATGGGACGTAGAAATGGACAGGCCTAAGGGGATATGAGCAGAGCATTAGCATATCTAGTGAATACTGTAGAGAACACATTTCATTGTCTTCAGCCCCAAATGCAACAAACACATTTCACCAGTCACTGTGAACAGATCTGTCCATGTACTTTCACCAGGGGCAGATGAAATTTGCCCACTATTTGTTGTTTTAAAAATTACCAACTCTTTCTCCTGTATACAATTTGTCATCTAGATATGAGAACTCAGAGAGATTTTCCTACCTTCCCAGAGAGACCCAGCTGTATCTCAGCAGAGGAGAAAGCAGAAGGGTAAGAGCATGGGAAGAGCAGCTCTCAGAGGATCCAGATACAGGCAGGAATCCGTTGGCATTTGGCAGGGAGAAAGCGCTCTCATTTGCAGGAGGAAGTCTGCACAGACAAATGAAGAGTGATGGCAGTAGGTCCAGCAATTAGGAGCATGAAGAATCACTTCGTCAAGCTGCTGGCCTAGAGAAGAGACAAGAGGAAGAGGCCTTGGCAAAGGACGTAGGAAGAGGTCCAATCTGGCAGGTGTGGACATAGAGAGAAGGGAGAAGCTCCTTTGGCAATTTGTGAGGACAGATCTTAGATGGGTAATGGTAGTGTAGAAGCTGGAAGAGGGAGCCCGGGATTCAAGGGCATGTTTCAAATCACTGAGTAAACTAAACTGATGAATGGATTGCCAAGTCAATGATGCAAGCAAAAGAAACCTATGTCTTTCGTTAGGACTTCTTTTAATTGTAAATGGTAAGGGAAGAAAGCAAAGAAGGAAGAAAGAAAGGGAAGGAGGGAACAAAACATCTGTTTTATTTTAGTACCAAATAGAACGTTGATTTGTATTGGATATGCATATCAGTCATCTCCAGTGCTGCATGTAAGCAGCCATCTTAAAATTCAGTGACTGAAAACGACAATCTTTACCTGATGGTTCTGTGGGCCAGAAATCAGTTGGTTCCAACAGAGTGATTCTTCTGCTTGTCCCAACCTGGGTCACTTGTAAGTCTGCAATCAGTTGGCAGGCAACCTTGGGGGCTTTTAGTCTAGGAAGTACCAACTGAGATACCTCCACATGGACTGTACGATCCCTGCACCACCTGGTGGCTCATCCTCCAGGTAGCCAGGCTGGACCACTTCATTTGTTAACAGCAAGATTCCTGGCAGCCGGAGAGGGCAAGCCAAGCCCCAAATCCAAACACTGCTTAAGCCTCTGCTTCTTTCAGTTTTGCTAATGTCTCATTGGCCAATAGAAGTCAGATGGCCAGACTCAGGCTGCAGCAGTGAGTGCCTCTCATTTTGTATGGCAACATGTGCTGCCTAACACAAGAGAGCAGTTGAAAGACACACAGAATGAGGTACAAAATAAAAAGGAAATGACCTCTCTGCTTCTCACTTTCTCTTCTCCCTTTCTCTACCAACCTCAGCCTCTCGGGCCAGAGAGCAGAAGTTCTGGCTCCCTTTCAGCTCCTGAGCTCACGTCCTCGCTGCAAAATAAACTGAGAGAAAAGGCTCTAGGATTCTCTTCTTTTGGGCTCAATTGAGAAAAGCCGAGAATGAAGCTGATAGGCCCAGCTTTGTCTGTCAGGGTAGAAAGATGGACAACTCTTACTAACTCATGCGATAGGGAGGAAGGCAGAAAAAGTATCTTTCCACTGTTTTCTTGGCCTTTTCCTGGCTTCCTTTCCCTGTTTTCTAGGCTTGGTGTCTTACCTTTCTTCGTTTTCTCTTCCAGTTTGTTTCTGGAACACATATTGAGAAATGTTACATGAAAGGGAATTTTTTTTGAAAACGTACATATCCAATTTTCTGCCTTCCAACCCGAGGGAAAATTTATCTATATGTAAAATTCCATAGAACTTACCTCGGTTTTAACTTTTCATTTTTATTTTTTTAAAATATCTTCTCATGTCTTTAATTTCCATGAGACCTTTCTAATTTTCTGTACCCTTCACGTGCCACCTTGATCCTGTTTAATAGACTATTTTCTCTTTTCAATTGCAACAAAAATATTATTTATAATACTCACAAAGTTCCCCTGTGCGTTGTTTCCCTTTATTTCTTTTTTCTATGTCTTTGGTCTATACTTTTCATAATGCCTTTCTGAAAGCATGCTTATATCTTTGTAACTTTTAATTTATATATAATTTCAAACTCACAGTATTTGCAAGAGTACTACAAAGATCACTATACAGCCTTTACCCTGATTTTATCATTTGTTTATAATGTGTCCCCTGTGTTTTATCATTCTATGTTAAAAATAGATAGACCTTTTTATCTGAACTTTTCCTTTTATTTGAGAATATATACTTTAGTATATATTCATACTGCAGAGTAGTTGGAGCTATGAAAAACAAACGATCATGATAGGAAGTGAAAACAGACGATATGAGAACAAGTTGACTAATTGGGTGAATAACACAGAAGTAAGTGGACTGAAGGGCATGACCATCTTTGAATATCTGTGGGGTTTTCAGGTGAGAGCAGAATTAAATTTAGTCTCTATGACCCAAAGTTAAGCTGGGCCCTATAAGGTAGATACTGTTTTGAGAAACACTTTAGTTCAGTGGGAAAAAAGTGTTCTATAATAGACACTGCCAATGTTCCACAACATGTGAGCTTATTTCCCTCCTGGGGGCCCTGGAATGCTGTATGTCACAGTTCTCTGTTGTCTGAGTGGATCCATGTACCTCTGTCAGGCCAATAAAGTGTGGATGGGACTGGTGCATTTGACTTCCAAGGCTGGCTCCTTTTTTACCCTGTGAGCTTCTCATGTTCTTCATTCCCTTGCCAGTGGTTAGATTCAGAGGGTCCCACATAGATGCTGAGAACTTAGAACACTGTAGGTGGGAAAACATTGCAATAAAGTGAATGTGCTTTCTGTCCCTAGATGTGTTCAAAAACGCCCCCTTGAATATAAAACCCTTGAGGTAAAATTAACCTAGATAAGTTCAGCAAACTTGCTTTTAAAAAATTTCCACTAAGGTGCCGTCTTACAGAGGTGACGTCCTTCTACCCCCAAGTGGCAGGGTGTACAGTTTCCCATGAATTCTCTTTGAACTCTTTTGTTTTAACAATCTTATCTTAAATATGAATACAGTTACTGTATTCTTCTCTATAAGCTATCTTGTTATCTTAGTGTATATATTTAAAAGTTATTAAGCACATACCAATATGAAAGAGGCCATTTAAATTTTCCAGTAAGGTTGCCACATTAAGTTCATATGTTCAAAGTTGACTTTATAATATCATAATCAATAAATTTATAGTTATGCAATATTTCAAGCTAGATATAAAATCAAAATTCAAATGAGCACGTACATTATTTTTCATCAAGCTCAGATTTGAAGATCATTTCCCATATCAAGACAGTAGCATTTCACATTGCAGTCACATCAAAATTATAACTACATAGCTAGAATTTTAAAAAAAAATGTTAGACTTCCATATCTTTTAAGTTACTGATACAGAAATTGTTTTCATAGTTGGTTTTCACTTAGATGGATAAAAATCTTAACTGTTATTGTACCTGCTTACAAAAAGAGGAGATTGCTATAAACACATGTTGATGTTGGTAGCACGCACATTTTACTTGCTCACATTTCACTGTGGCCCATTCAAGAGAGGCAGATTTTCCCTTTAGCATTTTCCCATAACCCCACATCTTCCTTCAAAGCCCTGCCAGACAGAATGGAAATGCAGAGATTGTGTTAAAAGCTTCAGGACAAGATAAGAGGTCTACGCTGTACTTGAGAAAGAAAAAAAAAAAAAAAAGAAAAGGAAAGAAAGAAAAAAGAAAAAGAAGAAAAGAAAAGAAAATAGAAGAAAAAGCCTTGTAAATGCCTGGGAACATCATTTTCTTTATAGACATTCTCTTTAGTGGAGTATTTAGGTATAAATATTACCTACTTACATCTGCTTAGTCAGAGAGCTATGCATACTCTACAAGGAATAACTGCTTTGCCACCCCGGAAAACATGTGCCCAGGAATTCTGTGAAATTTACTTAATATTTATTTTAATATAGATTTTAAGCTATCTTTCTTAATGATTAATTTACATTTCCCTTTTAAATGGAAATCAGGAAATGAATGAGACAGAGACCACTGAAACTTTAAGCAAATCATATCAAATCTTTTAATAAAATGAAACTCCTCAAAGTCCATCTAGTGGCCATTATGAAGACTTATTTTCATGCACGTGGTGGCTCAGCCTAAATATTCAAATGTAGCAGTAATATGACACCAAAAAGGAAAGCAGCAGGGCCATGTGGGATTGTAATAAGAACCAGGCCACATGCAAACTTCACCACTCTTCCCACAGCCCAGAACTCAGTCACACGACTGTACCCTAAGTACATGGGAAGCTGAGAAATAGTAGTCATCCTGTGTTGCCAGGAAGAAAAACAAAAATAACAGGGTTTAGCAGACACATTGCATTGTCTGCTGGATCGGCCTTCTAATGTATAATGAGATAGTTAATGATATGTGTACCTTTACTATGCACTTAGCATCTGAGTGAGGTAGGTATACTTCAGAGACTATTTTGCAAATGAAGAAATGGAAAATCAGTTATGTTGAAGGACTTGTTTTTTGCCTTTTTGAGGCAGGGTCTCGTTATGGGGTTCAGGCTGGCCTTGGGCTCACTTTGTAGCCCAGGTTGGTCTCAAACTCACAACTATCCTCCTACCTCAACTTCCCAAGTGATGTTGAAGGACTTTTCTCTCCCTGCATCATTCATCTTCTTGTTCTGAAATAAATTTCCTTTTGCACAAATGTGTGGATGAGTTAGCAAACATTTCCAAGGACCATAACAGCTTTTTGACTCATGTTTTAGCTGGCTGATTTGAGTGGCTTGAAAAACACAGATTTTCTTTCTTTTTTTAAAAACTCTCGCACACACAAATTCAAATACAGTTCTAGGACTGGTATATTTGTGTCATCAATAACCCTAGTGTGTCTGTTTCCAGATCTTCTATACCCAGCAAGTCAGCAAGTGGCTGGAAGATGGCTGCCCTGGCTCCAACCACCATCTCCTCACTGTCCATACCCAAAGACAAGAAGTGGAGTTCTTCTTCACATGTCCCCCATCCTACTTTTTAAAAACCAGATATCAAAACCTTTCCTAGAAACCTACAGGCAGAATCTACTATCTCATTGTTCAAAATTGATTCCCACACTGTTACTTAAACCATTCACTAGCAAATATCAATGGGATGAACACACCTGACTTTCACAATCCTGACACAACTTTGGGGTTGGGAGAAATCACAACTTCCTTGAATATAATGCTGCCCCAGACCTGACAAATAAGAGCCAATGGTTCTTGGGTGGTTAGCAAAACATTGTTTTTCACAGATACAATCCCATCCCTTAAAAAATATTAGCTATGAGCTATAATATTGTGTTCTAACATAATATTCTAACATTGAAATTCTAAAGCATGCATTTGAATCAAAGGCTACTGAAGCTGTGACAAACCTTAGGAGTGACTTCATTCAACTCTCTCTCTTTACAGATTGATAAACTGAGTCTCAGATCAATTGTCTTTTTTCCTGTTACATAACTAAATAAAAGCACAGGTAGAATTAAAACTCATTTTTGAGAAGGTCAGTTCAGCATATACCTATTAAGTGTCACTGCTTTTTAGTCAATTAGTTCTTAGAGTTTGAGGGGGGAAGCCTTGGCTTTGGGAGTCCCAACAGACCAGAATTTGCCACTGTCCCAAAATACCAGTCAAGAGGACCAACAGTGGTGAAGGGTCAGTAAAGGAATTTTAATCGCATGGCCATACTTTGGAAGTACAGAGAGGTTCAAAATCTGCCTTTGAGAGGCTGACAGAGGCTTTCTGGTTTATGAGGTTGATCAAAATGTTTAAATTTTAAAAGTTTTATTACAGTAAAATATAAATTGTCATTAATTCCCTTTAAAATACTCCCCTCATTAAAAACACACCATTCCAGTTCTGGAAGTCCTTTTGTTGTATCTTTAGTTGCATGGTCATGGGGGCCTCAGTGTCCCGAACGGATTCAAAATGTTTGAATTTCATGGACATTTTAACTTTAGGAGAGTCAGAAGTCACACAGTACCAGATTCAGTGAATAATGAGGATGAGGACACACCGTAGTGGTTTTATAAGCCTGCCTTTCAATTTGATGGTACCAAGCAGCTGCATTCATCTTACATTTGAATGTACCTCTTAAAGACACTCGTGAAAGCAGATTATCAGAACTGCTTCAGAAAGTGGCAAAAACAGTAGCATAAGTGTGTTCGAAGCCAAGGCAAGAATTTTGAGGGGAATTAATGACACTGTTCTTTTACTGTAATAGTTTTTAATTTAAACATTCATCATGTATTTTGAATACTCCATTTTCAAAAGAGGAATGAAGGCAGGGATTGGAAGTTTGCATAGTTGTGTGTTTGCATAGCATATGTAACCCTAGTCAAGTTTTGTTCTGTTGACTGGTATTTTAGGCGTAGTTCTGCAATGCTCTGGGAGAGCTACCACTACTTAGGGGGTAGTTTGGTTCCTATCATGAGATGTCAACTTCTGATTTTAGGGCAGTAGTCATGGAGTAATGACTCCCACTTGGGTAAGTGACCTTATCGTGGAGTAGTCTGCAAGGGTCTACTTTTCCTGGAATCTAAGATGGCTGAGGTTTAGGCTGATGACTGGAGACTTCCAGACATTCCTGCAAGGGGTCTATAACAGGACCCTGTAAAAGCCAGCGATTAAATTTCCCTGAAAATCTCTAAAAATTACTTTAGTTACTCTTATCTTGGTGTCCTCAATCTTGAAGGGGGATGAGATGGGTTAGGTAAATTTTGATCTAATAAATCTATAATGTGACATTCCTTAAAGTGATTAGCATTTCAATGTGCAGAGCTCAGCAGGCATTTGACCTAAAATTTGAAGTTAATAAAGGAGATACATAAAATGAAGGCAGAGATGCTAAGCTTTATTCTGCTTTCAGCTACTCGTTGGGCATCTGCTGACCGAGAGGCTAAGTCCATTATAATTGATTATTGACCACAGCATGAGGATAATAGCACTGCTTACTTGGGTTTCAGTTTCTGTATGATTTTTGTCCCATCAAATTCTAAACCCTTCAAAAATATCTTATTGAACCTTGACATTCTGGTGCTTAGCACAATGTCTTATACATAGGAACAGGTAATCACAACTGGCCACAATTAATTCTCAGAACAGCCCTGAAACTTGGGAAAGAAACTGAAGCAGGGGGGTTAAAAGATTTGTCCAAAGTTACATAATCACTGAGGGATTATAGCAATAACATACAGGAACCATAAAAATCCAGGCTGAAATGTCCAGTTAGAGAAAAGCCTCATAGTAACACTTCTTACTGTCACTATTTATGTGTACATGCATGAAATCTGGAAAAAAAAAAGTAAACTATGGTAGTGGAATCTCATTTTTTTCTGCCAGAGGTGAAGCTTTAAAAAGTCAGAATTGAAGCTGGATGTGGTGGCCCACACCTATAATCCATCACTGGAAAGCTGAGGCAGGAAGATTGCCATGAGTTGGAAGCCAACCTGGGCTATATAATGAGTTCAAGGCCAGCCTGGACTACATAGGGAGACCCTGTCTAAAAAAATAAATAAATAAAAATAAAAACTGGTATAGTTACAGCCTGTGGCTGGAGATTATTGAGAAATTTTCTTCAATAATCTTTCATAAAATGATCATCACATAGTGATGTGTATACGATGAAAGGAAAATTAAATCATGACAAGTGGGAAAATGCCTAAAGTGGGAGATAGAAACCATGCTAGAATACTTCGCAATCGTTCTTCTTTATTACCTGTGTATACAACTGTTCTGGTACTTAATCATTTCAATGAAAATCACTTGTGAATGGCAATGGTTGTATTTTCTATGGTGTCTTAGGTATTTTTCTCATTTCTGAGACAAAATACTCAATGCTCAAAGTTAAGGAGGGAAAGTTTATTTGATTCACATTTTGTAGTGCTGTCAGTACATAGTTGGCTCACTCCAAGGCAGGGTGGCATGACAAAAGGGCATCACCTCTTCGTGTTACTGTGAATAGGACATAGTATTTATTCTATTACTTTTAAATTATTGTGTTATATTTTCAGGATTTTTGAATTTTTAGCACTTGTTATATCTTTCTAGTCTCTAATTCTCCATTTAAAGTTAGAATTAAAAGACACACAATACTTTTAAGCTTTGCAGCAATGGTTTACATGTGTCTCAATCTCATGTATTTCATTTTATGATAGCAGTGCTGGGAAAAGGTCAAAACACTACCAAGGATTAAAAATGACCTCTCTTTTATAGGATGGTATGCTAAACAAAGTAATGCAAATGTAAAAACCTAGATGCCTGCTCACAAAACACTGGGAAATAGAAGACCTAGATCTGTTTTCCTGGCTTGGTCTCCCTTTTCATTTAAATACAGGAAAAGCCTGAACTGTGCTTTCCTTAAGAGTGTGGATTCCTAATATATAGTATCTACCTCTGAATTTAAATTGAGGGCTGTGGGTGCCCTGGGAAAATGCCTTAGAAACCCCAATTTGCTATGAAAATATGAGATTCTTTGTATATCTTACCCAATAGTACTAAATCTGGAGTGTAGTGAGAAAAGACTTTATTCAAATAATGCAAAAAATGAAGACAGGTTTCTTTTCCTTTGTATAATGAAGTTAGAGACATTCAAATTCAAGGCATTCTTGTTCTATGAAATAGCCTCTAGATAAATAAATTAAGCAAATGCTGCTCTTTGAGCCTCCTACTAAAAAAATCATAACATATAGTAATATTTTAAAGGTTCAGGGTAATGGCACATGCCTTTAACCCTGCTATTAGTGAAACTGAGGCAAATGAGTCACACTTCAGGACATCCTGGGCAACTTAGCAAGATGGTATCTCAAAAATAAAAAGGCTAAGGATATTGCTCAGTAAAAGGCTACTAGTCTAGCATTCATAGGCCCCTAGGTTCAATCCCAAGTACTACAAAATAAATAAATAAATAAATAAATTTTAAAAGGCACAGAAAACTTGCCATTTATTAAAAAAAGAGTGTACTTATTTCCTAAATTTAATTGCAAAAGAATACCCATACTCCCCAATAATTATTAATGTCCTCTAGCTCTGTTCTAAAAAGACGAATGACACACTTCTATCATTTTTGGCAACATGTGAAAACGTGTTTTCTCTGAAATCTTTCTCCTCTACTTTAAAACTTCTATTGTAGGCAGAAATGGAGGTGAAAATATCACTCTTATAAAGTTTCCCAGGAAGTGGAAAGAGGATAATTAATTTGTGAATCATTCTCATTAGTCCATTTCTACTAATTACCCTCTGTTATATTTCCTTTCCATTTATACTGGGTTGTCATGTAATACAGCCAAACACTGTACAACCTGGGACCGTACCACAGCCTTATATACCCAGTGGCCTATTGAAGTCAGGAAAAAGCTGGAAGCAATTTTCAGTGCTCCTGGCCACTCAACCTCTTCCCAGCCTGTTCTTATTAGAGGGACCACTGGACAGAAGATAATTCTGCCAGCAAGTAATTGTAGAACCATCAAAATTTGAAGTAGGACAGGATAGGAATGTCTAATGTAAGAATAGGTGCTCATCTTAGCCTGTATATCTACCAACAGCATATCCTAAAGCAAAAGTTCCTTGGAGAAAGTTGATATGGAAAGTAGTCTCAAGGAGCAAGAGTGTGGGGTGGGTGTGTGTTAGTGAACCAGAGACAGCTAAAAAGCCAGGCCAAGGGCATTCATTATCTGCTTGGCTCCTCCCATGGGCAAAGGAGGTTCATTTCAGGGAATGTTACAAGGCGCTTAGCCAAAAGGTCTCAAAACTCCCCTGTTCTGAGAGACAGTTGGCTCCTGTCCCCCGCTCATCATGGATGGCCTCATGAAAGTCAAATCACTGTGCTTCCAGGTTTTGAATCCAGGATAAATGAAGTATAAGACTTCAATGCCCCATCAGAAAAACCCATATGTAGAAATGAAGTTTTTGGTACAGCCAGAGGCAACACACTGCCAGGTTTCACCCTAGGTGAAGGGAAACTGGTTGAAAACTGTGTAGAAGCACTCACCACGATAGTGGCTCAAGGAAGAGGCAGCAAAGAAAATCTTCGATATGGTGCTTAAGAGCATCCAGTATGGTGCTTGACAAACCCTAGTGCTTCATCGGAGTGAAATCCAAGCACTCATTCCCCTGCTGAGGACATTGAGACCCTGAGAAATTAACTAGGTTGCCCCATGGGACACAAACTTTGCTAATGGCAAAGATAATGACCTTCCAAGTGGTGGCTTCCCGGTACCTTGCACTGCCACAGCTCAACAGTTTTCAGTGTACCAGTTGTGTGGCACAACTATGCAAGATCATGCCGAGTTCCTGTCCACACAAAGTATTGGAAGAAGTTCCAGTGAGTTGCCTGACCTCCATAATGGTAATAGCAGGAAGCAAATGCAAGATGAATCAGGATTGAGAATTAAATGAGCATATAATGAGCCTCAGTGAAACTGAGAAAACAGGACAGGTTTAAAATGAAATGAGTTTACATATCTACTCTTTATGCTGGTAACTTGTATTCTTCTTACACTTTCAGAGTTTGAAAGAGAATAATGGTTTTGTGTTGTGCTTGGAAACTGTGTTGCATGACTGTTGTCATGGGAACTTTGGATCCTGTTCTGAAGCTAAGAATAGTGGAGGTAGTAATTAGGTTACTTGAGGAGTACCGAGGAGGATCTGATGGAGCTCAGAGAATTCTCAGTGGGACTTCAGGACCAGACTAGGTCTCCTCTAACTGGGGTTCTCTTGTTGCCACCAGCATAGCCACCATACTTTGGTTGTTCATGTGGAAAATAATAATAGTGAATAACAATGATGCTATTTGTCAATTCTAATTTGAATATTGGTATTTATTATCTCTGCATTTAAGTATTTGAATATTGTAATAATTTATATATAATTTATTCTGATACTCAAGCATGAATAATGAAAATGATTTCACTGAGGAAAGCTACAAAGTAGGGTTTAGGGTGAATCTAGGACAGGAGGTGTTATGGCTTAGATCTGCAATGGGTCCCAAACCCTCATGTATTGGAAGGTGATGGCTGATGGGTGCATCATAGCTGACTGGCTGTAAGGAAATGGGGCATGGTAGGAAGAGTCAGAGGAGCACTATATCAATGATGACGGGACATCGTATGAGAAGGAACATATCAAGGCCACCATACAACAATTGTACAAAAATTGTACAACAATTGTACAAAAGATGTGACCTGGAAGAGTCTCTCTCCCTTCGCAATTCCCCTCTTCACTCTCTGCTTCCTGCATGCCATGAAGTAAGTAGTTACCCCTCCACCATGCCCCTCTGCCATACCATTTTCAGTTGGAGCCAGCTGATGATTGACTTAAATGTAAGCCCAAATGAACCTCTCCTCCTTTTAGTTACATGTGTTGGCTATTGTTTCCCAGCAACAAAAAAAAGTTATTAAAATATTAGGGAAGAAGAAAATAGGAAGATGACTTAGAGGAAGGAAAGAAAAAGGTCTCCTGCTAAAATTTAAGCACCACGTTTTTGGATTTCTTTTTTCTCATGAATTGGTTCTTTTTGTTAGTCCATGTAGGTAATAATATTCCTTTCTTAATGTATGTAAACAGCTCCATTGCTGGGTGAAGTAGTGCATGCCTGTAATCTTAGCACTTGGGAGGCTGACACAGGAGGATGGTTGCAAGTTCAAGAGCAGCCTGGGCTACAAAGAACTCAAGGCTAGCCTGAACTATATAGTGAGAGCCTGACTCAAAAAAAAACTAAACTAAAAAGCACCATTTTGATCAGCATCTAGTACCTAACCATAATAAATGTTTGCCCATTATTAATCCTTTTGTTCTACAAGAGAACCTTGCCCACCCTTTCCCACTTTCCCTCGGTTTACTCAGCCCTAGTATTCTTTGTACTTTATTTTTTAAAAAGCAGTCATTGATTTTGAAACATTTTATGATTTTCATAAAGCTGCAAAGGCAGTACAGAGAGTCCCCGTACGCCCTTGCTGTAGCCCTCCTCCCTGGTAGGGACAGCTTCCACAACCACTGCACATTTATTAATAGTAAGGCATTAACGCTGTGACATTGCTATTGGTTCCTTTGACTCTTAAGTAGCTTCTGTTATTCAAGTATTAGGATCCAAGATCATTTTGACGTTGATATTCTATTGAACTAAGGTACTTTTTTGGGAATGACCATTAAGTGAGCTCTAGAAATTCAACATTGTACACACAGAAAATATCATCAGTCTTTGATCGGGTTGGTGTGGTCCTTTTAGAATTCTGTCATCTCTTTTTAAATCAATTTTAAAGTATGTGTTTTCACACTTGACCTTTCCTTTTTTCTGAGAACATGGTGTGTGTGGCACTGGAGACTGAACTCAAGGTCTTCACATTGAGCTAGTTTCCCACTCTTTTATTATTTTTTGAGTTAGGGTCTCACTAAGTCACTAAATCACCTAAAGTGGGCTAAAAATTGCAATCCTCCTCCCCCAGTTTCCCACCATGCTCAGATTACAGCTGCGTGCCACCACAACTGGTAAGAATATCTGTTTGTGAACAAGATGTTCTAGCCTGATATGTAAATATGATATTCTCAGAAATGGGGAGCGCAAAATGGCAGCACTATTTTAAACATGACATTCAACACATGTGAGTAAGGTATTTGTAAAGGGATCCATGGAAACATCTTGGATGCAATGGCTCACTAGAAAATCCACCAGATGGAATTTAGAGGCCTTTGTCCTAAACAGATGTTATCCAGCTGTGACCAAAAACTGTACCTAAGTGCTTCTAATGGACAGATCTCTGAACATAGCCTTCTAAGCCAGAAAATATTTAGATAGCTTAAAACTTAAAATAAGAATTTCAGGACTCAGATACCATTGGCCCATCATTTTATTAGAGATACTTGGAGAGTTGGAAATCATTTGTATTTAATGGAGTTTAACTGATGAGTAAGTATAAAGAAAACTCAACCCATCACATCTGCAGTTCCTCTGTAATCATCCTTGAGACCGACAAATTCATTTCAACTCCAACCAAGTCAAGTCTGGGCTACTGCTTCCAAGTTATTTAAATAGTAATTTCCATGTGTACACAATCAGAAGATCATGCAGTGTCAAGGTCAAGAGAACACCAGAAAAGTGGCCTCTGACTTCTTGAGCTTTTGACATTCAGCCACCAGAGGCTGCTCTGAGACCATTATCCTCTTTTGGCTCCTGATCCAAATCCCTGTGGTGAAACCTTGTAAGGTCTGATTTCACTTCCATTGCTCTGAATTTTTCTTGTTCAAGGCAGTTCCCTGGTGGTCTGCTGTTTGGAGTAGATGATTAATTATAGTTAAAGAGGAACTGCTGAAAGAAGAAAAAACTACAGATTACTGTTTTGCCCTCATCTCTATTTTTAACTCTTAATCTTGTTCTATAACTTTTAAGTAAAACAAGATTAGTCAGAGTGGGAAGTGGGGGTACTTTCCTACTGGAACTGGCTAATTTTTGATTTTTTTTCTGCCTGGTGCTGTGTTTTCAAAGAACATGTCTAAAAGTTCAAAAAAAGCCTTTATTCCACAATACTTACTTCCACATGGTTTCTATTCTTCCACATTTTACCAGCATTTATAGTTGCTTTCATGCTGTTCCCCATTTTATATTTTTAAATCTTTGCTTTTCCTCCTTTAAGTCTTTCTCTTTATCTAACAAAACAAAATTAAATGAATGAGTAACTATAGTTAAGCAACACATATTAGAAATGATTTTGATGCCTGTAATGTACTTCATATTTAATCTGGGCCAACTAAGCACTGATTTAAATTGTTAATTGAAGAATGAAACCTTTCTTTATGTGAAATTGTTTTCAGTCTTCTCAAGTGAAGGATTGATTGTGGTAGACAAGGACCAGCCCATCAAAAGCCACTGTTTTTGTGTTATTGTCACATATGCTGCCCCAATTACTAGGCCTCCGTGCTTATGAAAGTCAATTGCAACATAAATAAGTGAAGTTTTAAAGCAAGTACTAAATTAACAGTTTTACAGCAAAGTGATCAATCTACAGATGACTTGGGGAATTTCAATACTGAAAATTCTAAATTCTAGAATTTTTCTGGCAAAATTGCACATCTAATTAGAAAAGTTCAAAATTAAGTGTTGTTTTAAATACTGTTCATTTAAAACATTATAGATTACATAAGAATCAACTGAACTAGAAGATAAATATTCATTTTTTAAACTCTATTTATGGTAAAAGATGAACACGTAGATGCTTTTTTTTTTTTTTTTTTTGGCCTCTGAAAAGAAATTCTCGAGGAACCATGAAAATTCCCTAAATGTTTGGTATCATTGTATTCAGAGTGGAACTAACATTAAAAACATTTGAAATGTTTGATATCTTGCCTCACATGCAATTGTAATGGAAAAGATCCTTCCTTAATATTTGTGACTAAGTTAGACACTTGGTAGCTAATATTTTCAGGTAGACTAACAGCAGCTCTTCTATGGAAATTGGAATACATTTCACTAAGTGCTTTGCCAAAGGCTGAACACCAAATGAAGTGTGAGGTCCCTTCTCTGAGGCAGATTACCTGCAGGCATTTCTACTTGCCCCTGCTAGGGAGCATACCAGGAGCCATTTGTCCATGAGTAATACCTTATTAAACCGTCATGATTTCATGTGGCATATTTTTCTCTCAATTCTCATGCCTGACAGTCAACTTCCTAAATATCACATTCACACTAAACGACAGAAGAAAAACAGACCCACTGAAGGGGCATTAGGTCAGCTTTATGGGATGTGTTAGAGACCTGTCTGAACAAAGAGGGGGGACATAGGTGCAGAAAATCATACCATGGCCTTGGGCCCTGGGAGGTGGCCCCATCACTTTGCCAATGCATCGCATGACTCATTATTAAACATGCCATGAACAGGCAAATTCCAGGAAAGTGAAACATCCACTGATTCGATCGCGGTTAGGTGGGTTGTATGTTGCTTTCTGTTCCACGAGGAACTCCCACAACATTTCCAACTGCTCTTGAAAGCTACATACCAAATGCACAGAGCTACTGTATTAAGATAAAATTGTTCGCATTAAAGACAGGCGCTTAAATTAGTATAACCCTCAGGCCAGGTATGCTTCACTAAATTGTTCAGATTTTAAACTACCAGCACTCAATTTTTTCAAAGAAAGATGTATCCATGGCAACCTTTTGTTAAGGGAAAAAGGACATATATCTTTCCAAAGAGACAGAGAGAGATAAAACCATATTAGTTAATGTGGGTGATATTACTTGGGTTTAAATTTAACTGGTTTATGCTTCAGGAAGAGAAGGGGCTTTTAAGAAACTTCAGCAACTTATAAACTTATTTCCAGTAAAATGCCTTCTTTCTTATCAGGTAGGTTCTTATGTCTGGGACTTTTATTAAAATACCATGGAATAAATTTGGGGTTTTAGCTGTTCAGAAGAAATAGCATCCTTCCTCTTTCTGTCCCTGCCATTTTCTTGTAAAGATCCTTAATATGTATGGTTGGTATTCTGCAATGTTTGAATCCATACTGGTCATTTCATGAGTACTCGTTACCAGAAAGGATATGTGAGGTTGAATTGGCTGCAGTCCTTCTATAGTGAGACCATCTGACGGGAGCCTTCTTGTTTTCCAAGAGGCTCTCTTTGATAGAATGGCCTTTCTTATGATTACACCATAAGACAGGGGCTGCGGGGGAAAATCAGGAGAGGAGCTTCTCATAATAGAGGCTGGCAAATTGATGTAAGATGAAAGGGGCTTTTCCATTTATTTATATTTGGAGGGGAGTACTGGGAATCAAACTCAGGGCCTCACGCTAGCCAGGCAGGCGCTGTGCCACTGAGCTAAATCCTCAATCCCCAAAAAGGGCTTCAGAACTCAGGACCTTGCAGATTTCAACTCTTCACTTCTCTTTAGTAAGGAATATTGAGGAGGAAAATCTTTTTCTCTATGCAGTTTAGTTCAGTACATAGAAGCCTGTGAATGAAACTAACAAAAGACAGATTACCAGGAGAAAAATCACAGGATTTTTAACATTCATGTGCAGAGTAGTTCATAGAAAGGCAATAAAACTCAAAGAAGGGGTTAGAGTGGGAATCTTATAAACCCTTCTACCAAAGATGGCGGAGAGGGAGAGGGAGAGGGGAGGAGAGGGAGAGGGGGAGGGAGAGGGAGAGGAGAGGAGAGGAGAGAGAGAGAAGGGAGGAGAAGAGGGGGAGGGGAGGGGACGGAGGAGAGGAGAAAGATTCAAATTTCAAATGGTGGAGTAGTGACTAGAAATATCTGTGGGAACTAATGGAAGATAAGAACTACTTTAGTGAAGTCTCTTTATGCAAATTCTTCGTCTTCAATAAGCAGAGTCACTCTTCTCTCCCTGGTACAGGGGGTACCTTACTCACAGGGAAATTTATGCATTGCTTTTAGGAAGATAAGGGGAAGGCAGAGAGAGAATTCTTCCTGCAGTCATGGATTCTCAATTGCCTTTAGCACAAAATAATTCATGTGGCACATTTTGATCCTCTTTCAGCGGTAAACACAACAGGCTTGGAGCTTATATTAGCCAGTGTCAGTCAGGGCCAGTTTCATGAGCGCGTAATCTGTGTGTTTTACAAGGCTCCATACTTGGCATAATGATTGAATACATAAGTGTGGCCATGTTTCCATAAAACTTTATTTATGAACACTGAAATTTGAATACCATTCGCTTGTCACATGTCATGAAACGGCTTTCTATCGCTTCTTTCCCTCAACTATTTGAAAATGTTAGAAACCATTCCTAGCTGATGGACTATACCAAAACGGGAGGTAGGCAGGCTTGGGCTCCAGGACCACAGTCACAAGCCTCTGATCAGAGAAGCAATGTCCAGACGGACCTGCAGAATGAGCTCCAAATGTTAACTTGTCTGAAATGCAGAATAGTAGGCCCCACCCCAGACCTGTGAATCGGAAACAATTAGGTGCATTTTAACCTGTATTTTACCCAAAGTCCTGCGCGAGAGCCTGATAGCCACTCCAATTTGAGAACTACTGATCTAGGCCCATGGTTCTAAAGGTTCCAATAGGGACAGTTTTCCAAACTATCCAGGCCGAGATCCAGCCCAGATCAATTAAATCACTCTCCAGTAGCTTTTGAATTTTTCCAGGTCTGTTCAGTGCACAGCTAAGGCAACAAACACCAACTTATTTTCACTGTCCAAATAAGAAAACTGTAGCACAGACCGTTTGAGTGAAGTTCCTAAAATACAAGATGAGAAAACATGAGTACAAGACAGTCCAATTTCTCACCTGCATGAGGGTTAAAATAGTACATTCAGTAACGGACTGTATTTGCTAGAAGTTCTGGGGGTCAGGTTATGTTTTATTTAGCACTGGTTAACTTTAAACACATCTGGAAACATGCCCTAAGTAAAATGAAAACTAGTTCTTTTGAAAACTCATTAGGCCAGACAGTACAACTGTAATAAGCAGAACTAAGATGCAGAAGACCAGGGAAACCCCATCTGAAAGTACTCTGGGCTGAGGGAACCACCCGGCACTGGGAGGGACCACAGGTTGGGCGAGTCTATGTCAGGCACCGTGGCTTGCCCTGAAGCTACTTGGAAGGGCTTGCAACAGTTATTTCCTGTTCCATACTTGCAACACAGGTAAATATGCCATAATCGTAAATGTCATTAGTGACAGTAAGAGAACTGACATTGGCATGCTTGCAATGGGTTTTCTGACTGCAAAGATTGCTGTGCCTCAGGCATTTTGAAAAGGGAAATTTCAAACGACCGGGGCTTTGTTCTGACTTTCTCAGCAGAGGCTTCACAGAAATCTGTGCATGCTGAGGAAGGCTGTGTACCAGAAATGGAGCTCCAGGAAAGCGAGGTGAAGATGGAGACTCATCATGTGATGATTGCGACCGGAGCTGTACAAACACACAAGTGACTGCTGGACATTGTTATTGTTCACCAGTGACCTGGCTATAATTCAAGCTGTTACTCTCGAGTGTTTGCTGTGTGCTGTGTTCTCATAGTGCAGTGGTTAAGAACATATTTTCAGTGTCCAGTCAGTTCAGATGTACAAAGTAGGAGCTATGGCATCCTCGTTGCATGACATTGGCAAGTTGTAGCCTAGCCTCCTCTCTGGATCTGATACTTCCACTCTGTATCAGTTACTTTCCCATTGTGAGGACAAGTACCTGGCACAACTTAAAGGAGGAGTTTTATTTGGCTCATGAGTTGCTTGGCTCCAAGGCAGAAAAGTATAGAAGTGGACATTTGCTCAAGTCATAGTTGCCAGGAATGAGAGAAAGAGGAGAGAGAGAGAGAGAGAGAGAGAGAGAGAGAGAGAGAGAGAGAGAGAGAGAGAGAGAGAGAGAAGAACACATCTTTTCTGGGCACAACTTGCTTGTCCCTTCTGACCAGGCTTCATCTCCTTATAGCACACTCAGCTATGGATTCATCAATGGATTAATCCAACCGTAGTACAATGTACCATCATCTAATCACCTCCCCAAAGCCCTGCCTCTGAACACACGAGACTTTTGGAGGCCATTTTAGGTCTAAACTATAACACACTCTCCCAAAAAATTATACTAGCTCTACTGTCAAAACATACCCAGGCCTGGGCATGGTGACACATGTCTGTAGTTCTAGCAGTTTCAGAAGCTGAGGTAGAAGATTGCGAGTTCAAGCTCGTTCTGGGCAACTTACTAACTTAGTGAGAACCTGTTCCAAAATTAAAAAATAGAAAGACGTGGGGCTGTAGCTCAGTGTGAAGGCCCAGAGTTCAGCACCCAGTACTGAAAAAGCAATAGCAGAAACCCCCAAAGTCACTTTCTACCTGTAGGTGCCACTTCCCATCCCAGCCAACGATCTGCTCTTACTTGGTTCATAGGAAGCACCTCCTAGCTAACTTGCTCCCTGCCTGCCAGATGACCTCAGAAAATCCATTTGATGTCACTAGTCACTCTTCAGCTTTAAAGCCTCAGTGTTACCCACCCAGTCTTGCCCTACCCTTGTCCCCCAGATTCTTCTTGTGATCTCGTCTGCCCTACAGGACATGAAACACTGACCCTCCTCAACACACACACACACACAGCCCTGAGACCTTAGTTCCTACTACTGTCCCCCTACTCAGTCTCTCCCAGCCAAGGTGGACTCTGCCTTGTTCTCTTTGTGCTGGCCCCAGAGTTACTGAAATCACACTTCCTTCTGCCTGAGTGACTCTGTCTTTATCCATTGCCATAGCTATAAATCTTACTTCCTCTCTGAATCTCTGTTGAAATGTCACCCTATTAAAATCCACCTACCCACCCCACCAGCACTCCTATCTCCCTTAGGATAACGTTGGTTGCTGTCTAATTACCTGTGGATTTGTCCATCTCCCTCCACTGGAAGGAAAGTCTGCTTAGGAGGGCAGCATGCATACTATTTGTAACTCTCTCTGTCACCAGCACCTAGGACTAAACCTGGCACATTATAGCTACTCAGTGCTTACTCACTGAACACTCGATTGACCTTGGTGGCATAAGAAGGTATATACAGCTACATCTTTCTCTGTGTGAGTTTAAGGCATGAGAGTTTCTCAGAAAATTTTTCTTACAGGAGGTGCTTTTCTCCATACTTGATATCTTTGGCTACCCTGGAAGTGAGGAAAAGCCATTCACAGAGATCTACAGATATCTATAGGTTGATAATGAAATCAATAGCTAAAACCCTAATGGACCATTTAGCTCTGAATAAGGAGGAGGAGCCTCAAGGCTGCATTCCTAACAGTAGAAATGAATCACATAACTGTATTCTCTATGGAAAGCCATTGAGAATTTTCCAATAGGGAAGGAAAACCTTATTCACAGCCCTAGAGAAACAGCCCTTCCATCCGTCTCCTACCCCGCACAGCACAGCAACAGCATCATTTTCCATGAAGGATACTCTACTAATAGGTGTGTGGGGTGTTTCTTTCCTCCTTACCAATGATGGGATCAACCTAGTTCAAAATTGGAGAACCGAATACAGTACATAAAAGGGATTTAAATGGTTTAGTTTGTTTTCAAAGGTAAAAGGTAAACTCCTGGCTTAACTTGAAGGTGCAGTGTGAGAAATTTTGCAGTGGGGTTGTGGTCAGGGAGGGCTTTTCAGAACCATATCAGAATCTGAGTGGTAAATCCCACTCTGGATTGCAGGATATGAAGACAGTTCCAGCAATCATTTGAGCTAGGACTTGATGCCTCATTCTAAAGAAGAATGCGTGTATCCTCGAGTGGCACTGTCACTGCTGGAAAGAGTGAAGGTTCTGGAACTGAGTTTGGGAGATCGACTCCAATTTCCCATACACCAGCCATCCACCTGCTGCGTCTTCCCGTGGGCCTAATGTATAACTGGTCCATGATAGATATAGGATTTTCTTCACGGCCTCCCTTTTAATTCAGCCCAAATACCTCCTGCTGGGTTTTGCTGTATTAAAGAGTGCATTGCTCTAGTGCTAAGTATCCATATTTTAATTTCATTAGGCCTCTTAGTGTGTGGTGTATCAGCTGTTTTTGAATTCCCTTAATTGGGTGAAATTAATGAACCCAGCTGAAGATAAATTTGCCTATCTGCCAATTGGTTGATTTTTAAAGATGGCCATAATGAAACTATCTTTTCCCCCAGATGGACACAGTTTAGTACAAATAAGATAATGTTGCCAATAAGAATAGAATTATTTTATTCACTGTATGATATGATTTAAATCACTTATATTAAAATAATATCATATAGCACAACTATAAAATAAAGTAGACAATAAAAGCTCTTCCTTTTGTAAATTAATAATTAAAGTGAGACTTAACTTGAATGCAATTTCTCAGAGATTTGGAAGACTTTATTTTGGAAGCTACAGTGTTAGTACTCAATGTCTGCCATTTTTCCTTCAAATGACTCTGTACGTTTATCTTGTACCAGGAGAACAGAATAGGAAAAGCCTGTTGCAGTATGTATAAATTTTCATAAGTGGTTCCCAGCAGTGGAAAAATGATCTAATTATGAGGAAATAATGGCAAATATCATTTCCTTAGCTATCAAATGAGAATAAAAAAAATGATCTGTGTCTAGCAAAGGAGAGATGATTTATAAGTACCTTTTATCTTTGCTATCATTTTAAATTGAAATATAGAAATATAGATATTATATGTAAAGTGACAAAGGATTCTTGTTAATCAGAAGTAATACTACCACCCTGGCAATATTTCTGTTCACTTAAGAAGTGCCAGCTGAAAAAGTAAACCCAGCCTTGGTGGCACATGCCTGTAATCCCAGGTCTCTGGGAGGCTGAGGCAGAAGTATGGAAATCTGTAGCCCAGCTTGGGCAATTTAGTGACTTAGAGAATCTCTGTCTCAAAATAAAAAATAATAGGCTGGGGATGTAGCTCAGTGTGAAGACTCTGTACTCATAAGCCAGTATAGCAAGAAGCATGTGGGAGATTATAAAGGGGAGAAGAGAGAGGAGAAAAGAGAGAGAAAGGAAAAGAAAAAAGAAAGAAAAAAGGGAGAAAAGAAGGAAGAAAGGAAGACGGGAAGAAAGAAAGGGGATGGAGCACTGACTTTCTGTAAGCTAGGAGGGCAAATTGTGTTTAAAGCTTCTTTAGATTAAAATTTCTATTCACCTTAAGTTCACTAATGAGTGAACTAGGCTTATTTGCTTGTTTCTAGTATACAAAAAGAGAATTGATTCACAAAAGTTAAAATCTCTAACTGTAATTTAGAAACCAACTTTGGGCATTAAAATATTAAAAGTTTGAGGGACTAATCATTTTTGCGTATAAGGAATGTGAGATAAAAGAGTGAGGAGCAGGAAAATGGATATAAAATAAAGCACAGTAACCAGCTATTCCTCACTACACTTAAACCTGCAGAAAAAAAGGCAAATTTAAACCAAGAATGATACCAATTAGGAATAAGATGAAAAAGGGGTTTTCGATTACTCTAATGAATTATTAAGGCATCTGGGTCATAGAATCTTCATTCCTGGAGATCTAAAAGAATGTCTAAAGCGGTTTGAATCAGGGCTAATAAACGCGTTTCTGGCTACAGATGGCAAATCAGTCATAAACCTTGAGCAAATTAAAGCTGTGGTGGGGAAAACAGGAAATGCCAATCGGCTCATATGTGCATGACGTGGTGGCATTACACTCGGGGTTCAGAATGGGTCATCAAGCATGTAATTTGTCTAAAGCTCTATTCTGACTCTTTGGTCAACCATGGACTTCATAATCATAAAACGCTGCTTGTTCACAGGAAGCAGATTTAAGGACAAGTAATTGGTTTAATAGCCAGTAAGTACTGTTTTTGTTTATTTTTCACTAATTTTAATTTTTATCAAAGTAATGCATGTTCAAACTACAAATGTATTAAAGACTCATAATGAGAACCAGCAACTCCTGCCTCCCATCCCACTCTACCCTAGGGGCAATCATTTTCAACTGGTAAATATTTCCTTTGGTATGTACTTCCATATTTCTCATAATATGCTTTTACTACTCTTTTTTGCCTTATGAATTTTAAACATTATTTTTAACATTCTATACATGATCAAAAAGAAATTATCCCTGCCTGGGTTAGATCCTCAGCATTGGAAAAAAAAATGAATTACTCCTTTTCTTCCCCACCTCATACTCTCCCATAATGGTGTCAGGAATGGTTTCACATAATAACACAAATACCAAAATATTAGCTCAGACTGATTAACAATTTATTTTTCTCACAGAACATGAAGTTCAGGATTCATTCAGAGGCTCCAAGATGTCATTAAGAAGCTAGGATCTTGTGAGCTTTTCTGATATACATCTTTACAATGTGGTCTGCCTGCCTCATGGTTACAGAATGGCCCTAGGCCTTCCCATGTTGCAATCATATTCCTAGTAGGGAGTTCTGGGAAGGACAAGGGGCAATGTGTTTCCATGGTTAAATAACTTTTTCAAGAGCTCTGTGTTGCAGCTTCTATTACAATTTCATAGACCACAGTAGTTTCACCTCATTACCCATCCCTGCAAGAGAGGTGGGGAAATGTTCTTTGGCTGGGCACATTTCTAACCCACATAAATTGAGATTCTATCATAAAGAAACAAGGGGAAGATGGAAACTGGATTGACTACCAATGGTCTGCAGCAGTATCTATATTAGAGTTTATTGTCAATGTAAGGAGCATTCTATGACAGCGTTTCCGTTTTTGTGCATTCTTTTGTTTTCCCTGGAGTTAGTAATAGCCTTGCTATTTTGCTGATATTCATTGTTACCTCAAATTTAATCTATCAGTGTGATTTTTTTTCCCTTTGTGAAGATCTACCTCCAGGAGTTCTTGATTCCACTGCTACAAATTATTGTGGAGGCTAAAATGAGGCATTTATTATCCTAGGCTTTCTTTACTTCTCATTGTATTGGCTTCTCTATAGTCTCAGTCTGGGTGACTTACCTTTTCTGGGTTAATTGTTTCATTTGGCTAAATCACAGCTTTGAATGGATTCCAAAGGAAGACTATGTGGGCTGTAAAAAGTTCGAATTTCAGTATGTGGAAATAATTGTGTTTTATCCTGACATTTGATTGATCTAATGACATAGTATAAAACTGTTCGAAATGGTTTAGTCTCTCTGAGGATGTAACCCAGTGAGAGCATACTTGCCTAGCATGAGTGAGATCCTAGGTTCAATCTCCAGTACTGAAAAAACAAACAAACTGAAAGAAAAAATTCTAATCTCAAATTTTACAGCTCATACCTTCTACTATTGTAGTTGGGAAGAGCACAACAAATCTACTAGCTAAATTTCGTGGTTTATTTAAAAAATAGCTTTCTACCAATAGAGGTTTTCTTTTTTTTTTTTAGTTTTCTAATTCTTATATATTCTGATATGGTTCAAATTTTTCTATATAGTGCTTTTTGGAAGAAAAATATTAGGTCATGTTCAGAAAACAAAATCTTTAACTGACTAGGAAAATTAATGATGTTAGTTTTAGGTTCATGTTTAGGTTCAGTTCAAGTATATTTACTGAATGCAAATTAGAAATAATGGGAGTCACTGAGTTAGTGTATTTTTATTATACTAAGATAATTATGCCATTTAGAATCTGAATTTTTGTAATGTTTAGACACATTGTAACTCATTTGGATATCAAATAGTATCAAATAATTGTTGTTATTTTATATCCCCCCCAAGAATTCACCTGAAGCCATATTTTTTAAAGAAACTTTTGAATGTAAAGACCTCAAAGTTTGTGTGTCAGGAGGGTTAAACCCAGAGCTTCACCCAGACTGATCTACATCCCCAACCCTGTACAATTTTTAAAAATTTTAAGACAGGGTCTTGTGAAATTACTAAATTGCCCAAGTTGGACTGGAACTTGTGATCCTCAATGGAGGTTTTCTGATGCATGTAATTATTTTGAGGTTTTGAGACAAGATCTTGGCATGCAGTCCAGACTAGCCTTGAACTCACCGTACAGCCCAGATGGACCTTAAATTCTCCATCGTCCTTTAACCTCTTGAATGCTGGGATTACTGGTTGTGCCACTGCCCTAGGTGAAGTTTTAAATTATTATTGTTAGTTGCAACAATTCAGTAAAACATTTCTTAATAATTGGCCACTGTTTCTGTGTTTGTTGTTCTAAGACACATAAGGATGTTTGGGTGCAGGCCTTGCAATGGCTTGACTTTCTGTCCACTTGACTAGGCTCAGTTATTCAATAAAATGCTATCCTTGTCATGAAGGCATTTTGTAAATGGAGTTAGCATCTGCAATCATTGACTGCAAGTGAAACGTATTGTTTTTGATAATGGTGGTGGGCCTCATCTAATCAGTTGAGGCCCTCACAACAAAATTAAGAATTCCCAGGGGAAGAAGAAATTCTGTGAATATAGAATTGCAAGTCCCCACAGTCACACAAACTGAAAACAAGTGTCACTCTGTGTATTATATCCCTACTGGTTCTCTTTTGCCAAAGAGTTCTGATTGGTGGCAGCCTCAGTGACCTTAGAATCTAGGAAGGGGGGATCATAAGGCAAGCAAAAATAATTCATTTCAATATTTTGTTTCCAATAGGAAAATATAGGAAAAATAGATGATGCAGAAATTGTAGAATTACTCTTGGGAAGTGGGATGTTGTATTTAAATGAAGCAGAAAATCCAACTTTGAGTGAAGAGGAAGTTTGAGAGTGAGATGAGGATCCTAAGAGAGAGTGAGATGTGTTATGTTCATGCACTAACTCCCCCCAGTGCCTGAAATCACCATGCACTGCACACTCGTGCTGATAAAACCAATTAAAATATTTTGAAAAACCTTTGAAGCCGGCATAGCAGTGCACCCCTGTAGAACCAGCACTCAAGAGACTGGGGAGACAGGTTTCAACCAGGATTTTGAGGCCAGCCTAGGCAACATAGTGAGACCCTGCCTCAAAATCAAAAGCAGGGGCCAGGGATTTAGCTCAGTGGCTTAAGCGCCTGCCTGGCAACTGCGAGGTTGCGAGTTCGATCCTCAGTACAAAGAAAAACAAAAACAAAAACAAAAAACTGGGCAGGGGCTCATGCCTGTGATCCCAGTACTCTGTGAAGCTGAGGCAGGAGGATCAAACCCAGACTGGGTAATTTAGCGAGATACTGCCTCAAAATAAAACCAAAAATGTCAGGGGATGTAGCTCAATATGAAGGCCCTGGATTCAATCCCCAGTATATCCCTTGCTATCTTCATGTGTAAGTCATTTGTCAAACTTCTATGAGCAAGAGAATTAGGGATCAACTGTATAATCAGTCAACAAAATCTAGATATTTCATCTCTGAATATGCAGAGTCACTAAATAGTAAATTAAAATTGAAATTTCAAGCAAGATAATTGGTTTTAATTATGACATTTTCAATTGAATAAGCACCTGTCTTGGATTTATGGACATGCTGACCAGTGAGTTGCTTCTGCCCTGCCTGAGAGTCTCACCTCAGGACGTGCTCTTCTAAACTACCGTCTGTGGCATCTGCATTTGTTTGATTTCTTCTGTTGTTGTTTTTAAGACAGCGTCTCATGTAGTTCAGGCTGGCCTTGAACTCACTGTGTAGCTGAAACTGGCCTCCAGTGCATGGTGATCCTCCTGCCTCAGCCTCCTAAGTGCTGGGATTAAAAGTGTGTGCCATGCATTGCTTTTATTTCTCTATTCATAGATTTCTTCCCTTCTTTCCAGCATCCAAAACATTCACAAAAACAAGCAGTAGCATCTGTACTATGCCCACTGTGTGACTACACTGATTCTGTCCAACTGCCCCCAGAGAAGCCTCTGTCCCCGACATGCCAGTTGTCCCTGATCAGTGAGTAACCAGGTCTTGCAAATAGGCCTCGATCCCACTTCCCCATCCTTCCTGCTGCCACACTGTTTTTCTCCACCAGCCTAACATTGGCAGCAACTGTCCTCAGTGAGTACAAACTTAGTTCTTTTTTGTGATTTTCAATGAAGAATTACAGACGAGCAGTAGGGCGTGGTGGCGCACGCCTGTGATCCCAGCCCTGGGAAGCTGAGGCAGGAAGATCACCATGAGTTCTAGGCCAGCCTGGGCCAGACACTGAATTGAAGACCAGCCTAAACTACACAGTGAGATCTAGTCGAAAAAAAAAGTGAATTATAAGTAGGATTATCTTTTTCCAAACAAGGACTGTGTTATTGTCAACTTAGACTATCTTCATTAATCACTTTAAACACACTGTTTCTCAAATTTTCTCCTACTTTCAAAAACATCGGTGAATCTTCTGGGGGAAATTAAATACATTCCTTTCTTAGACCATCTCCCCAAACTGTGCCTTGTGCAGGGCACATTTTCTAGCAGTAACGAAGTCTATGTCAGTTTGGTTTTCGGTGACTGTTGGCAAAGTGTCCTGATCTGTCACAGGGCAGTATATGAAGCCGCTGCTAACCAGTCATTGTTCACACACACACACACACACACACACACACACACATTTCATCGCCATGGACCTCTTGGGTCACCGTGAGGGGTGCAACAGGTACCACTGGTTGTGCTTCCAGGGTGCTGCCCCATCCATGCCCCTCTAGACCTGTCTGCGGCCACCCAGCCAGGAACCCAAACTGGCTTTGCTGAAGACCTCTGTGTGCAACCAAAGCGGTGGAGAATCATTACCTAGGCTGCTTCAGAAAGTCGCACAACATCCCTTAGCTAACATTCACGAATGGCACTCACAGAGTAAGGAGCAGTAAGTGGGGGGTAATCCTCAGTCAGTGCTCAGCCCAAAGGGTCATTCATTTTATTTGAGACTTAAACATATATATGTGTCTGGAAAAACTTTATTTACACCATTCATGTGTTTTAGGGTTTTATTCAAATCATTTCTCAAGGCTGTGTTTTATTATAGCACTGTTTTAGTTCTCTGGCTACTATAACAAAATCCCTGGAAAAAATGACTTAAACTGAGTAATCTAAAAATGATAGAAATGCACTCTTTACAGTCATAGAGGCAGGGAAGCAGAGATCAGGTGCCAGTGGATTTGGCAACTGAAAAGTGCTTGCTCTCTTCTTTATGTAGTACCTATTGAACCAGGCGTGGTGGCTCATGCCTGTAATCCCAGCACTTGGGAGGCTGAGGCAGGAGTATCTCTGTGAGTTTGAGGCTAGCCTGAACTACAGAGTGAGACCGTGGCTGAAAACAACAACTAAGCAAACAGATAAACAAAATGTGATGCCTATTGCTGAGTCCTCATGTGATTTACAGGGCTGACAGGCTCCTTCGGACCTCTTTGATAAAGGCCCTGATCTCATTCATGTGTGCAGGGTACTCATCACCGTGCAAGTTGGATTTTAGTACAAAAGTAGGCCAGGGGGAGCAGTGCTGGCAGGCAGACCATGCCAGACACAAAGCAGAGCGAAACTGAAGTTCGGTTCCCAGCCACTTAGAAAGGTAAGATCTTGAGCTCTTTATTCAGTAATCCTGGCTGTCAGTGGTGATGGTCTGCCGGTGGGATTTTTGCTGGAGATGAAACAGTGCACATTAGGAAATGCTCGGTACAGAGCCTGACTCATGGTGAGCACATAAAATGCATTTGTTGAGGACACCACCTCAACAAAGAAAATGATGAAGATAAGCACCACTGATGGCTATACTTTTTTTTCTGTAATAGAGTTTAAAAACCCAGGGACTTCACATTTGACTACATCTTCAGCCCAGTTTAACTTTCTGAGACAGTGTCTTGCTATGTTACCCAAGATGGGACTCAAATTTGAGAACCTCCTGCCTCAGCCTCACCAAATGCGGACAAGTGGGTCAAAGGAAAGAAAAATGGCAAAATCTTTGCAAGGGCACAGTGCTAGCAAGAGGAAATACCAGGTCATATCCCAAGTCATTTACATTCTAGGTGATGACAGTGTGTGATTGTGAGATGCATCTTTGAGTAAATAGATCTGTGGTAGCACCTAGGTCCAGTGGTATTTAGTGGCAGCAACCCTGGATATCTTCTTGTGTCCTGGAGCTTGGGCATATCTGGGATAGGGATAAATGCAGGCTTCCATCACCAGCCCATCCTCTTTTTGAGACAGGCCTTTGTTACATAGTCAAGGTGGCCTTAAACTCACTATGTACCTCAGGCTGGCCTTGAACTCCCAGTGATCCTCCTGCCTCAGCCTCCTGAGTCCTAGGACTACAGATGTGTGCCACCACGCCTGCCATATCTTTCTCACAGTGAACTGAGTCCTTCGGCAGTGGGATAAAATGCTGTTTCCTGGCCTCCTTGGCAAACCTACCCAATCCAATGTCCAATTCACATTTTCCACGGTTTCCCCAGAAGTTTCCCTGCACATTCGACTATGGGAATTCTTTTAAAGCATGCCTTTGCTACTGGGGTGACATTTGGTGATGTCCAGAGCCATTATTGATCAGGACTATGGGTGTGCTGCTGGCCTGTCAGAGTGGGTGGCAGAGTGTAGCGCATGCTGATAAACACAGGAGGCTGCACCCAGCTGGCCCACCACAGGACAATCTGAGCCCCATGCCGGTGAGGCCAGGTTCAGAGACCGGGGTCTAGGCCTCAGTGAAGGCCTCTGCAGTAAGGATCAGAAGTAGACGGAGGTCAGCTTGTGTCACTTAGCATGCCCTGAGGCTGCTCAGTTGGGTTCCTGGGCTGGGGTTAGGCCATTCTCTCTCTGTTTTGTTTTGTTTTTGTTTGTTTGGTACTAAGGAACTTGCACCTGCCAGGCAAGTGCTTATGTCAATGAGCTATATCCTCAGCTGGGCTGGGGTTAGGGACCTCTAGGTGTACACATTAGGCTACCAAATTCTTTCTTTCTTTCTTTCTTTCTTTCTTTCTTTCTTTCTTTCTTTCTCTCTTTCTTTCTTTCTTTCTTTCTTTCTCTCTTTCTTCCTCTGAGTTACTGAGAATTGAACCAGAGCCTTCACACTGGGTCACTATCCTCAACCCTTTTTATTTTTTGAGATGGGGTCTTACTAAATTATTCAGGCTGTATCCTCCTGCTTCGGCCTCCTAGATAGAGTAGTGGTATTACAGGTGTGCGCTGCCATGACCAGTTTAGACTGCTAAATTTCCAAAGAATAGGGCCAAGTTCACACATTGGATTCATACAGACAGATGTTATCCCAAAGCTACTGAGTCACTATTAGCTAAATTGTTTTTATCCCCTCTAATAGCAAAAATTTTAAGTCATGTATTGGACCACATTCACAGAATTTTGGTCAGTTGTGTGGGGGTGAAAAATATGTTACTTGTTCTACATGAAGTAGCCTTTGCTTAACATGCACAATTTGGACATTCTGTCAGAGTGTGGATTGAAGTTTCTGAGGGGCAGGGCAGTTCTCCTGCTAAGATCATGCCCAGTTGGCCCCTGGTAGGAAGATCAAGAGATTGACTTCGTAGCTAAGGTGAGCCATAGTAACAAGTAGATGCACTTATTTTTAAATTTTTCATAAAACATTGGTCTGGGATGTGTGTGCGTGTGTGTGTGTGTGACTGGGTCTTACTATGTAGTTCAGGGTAGCCTTGAACTCACTATGTAGCTCAGGCAGGCTTTCAACTCCCAGCAATTGTCTTGCTTCAGCCTTCTGAGTGCTAGAATTACAAGCATGTGCCGCCATGCCCCGCCAGTTTCTATTGTTCAAATGTGAACTTTTTAATCTGAAATTAGGCCTAGTTGTTGCGTTTGCAAATAGTGCTGTGCATAACCCTATTAAGATTTGTTTTTCTTAAGGTGGATATACAGTCTATATGCACCGAGGCAGGTACATCCTCCTTCCTCGATTGCTTATTTCAGTTAAAGCATTCCACATAGCAATTTGAATTCCTTCCCAGTGTCTTTGCAAAAGCAGGTATACAGTGTAAGATACCTTTTAAAAAATACCCTGGGGTCCTGAGCGTTGAACTTTCCTGGCAGAAATAGTTCTGCACCTTCCAAATGTTTTGATGCTTTTAGGAAGCTCTTGAAATGCGAGGGTTTAAGGCCTGCAGCTAGTTAAGCTGGAGCAGACGCAGAGCTGTTAGATAAGAATAGAACTCATCCTTTACTTGGAGAGCTCTGGGCACTGTCTCCAGCTGCTCGCAGGAAAGCTCCCCTAATCCTCGCGGAGGCAGCCTACCCGGCTCCCAGGACCACCCCCGGCCCCTGATTGGCGAGGCACTTCCGCGGCCCGCGCCAGCCGCCTACGACGTCCCTGAGAACTGATTTGAAATAAGAGCCAGGCGGCCCTCGCTTCCCTGTGCCCGACTTTTCATAGGCTGGGAACGAAGAGGTTGAGAAACTTGACATTGTCTTGGGCAGAGTGCATGCAGCAACAGATCAAAGAAAAAGAGGACGAGAACGTGCTCTTTGCTGTCGGACGATTTCGCCCAGTTGCTTTTGTCTTGGGCTTTGCTGTCTCCCCTGGGAAGACTGCGGCGTGCGCTTCCATGCAGCTCGCTCCCTGCTGGATGGGTCATGGAATTCTAAACATGAGGCAGGTAAGTGCGGCGGCCGCGCTGGCCCAGGCGAGGGGCAGCGCAGCGTGGGACTCGGGCGACCTGTTACTCGGGAGAGCCGGTGGAGTGAGGGATTCACCTCCCAGTCGATCCTTTGCGGGAGGAAAGGCTTAGCTGCCTTTTCCCAACGCGACTCCAGAAGCCCATTACCTGGGGTCCGCCCCCCATCCCCACCCCGTCCTCGCCACCCGTCCTCATTTTTGCTTCTGATGGTGGTTGGGGATGGGAAGCAGTCACCGTAAGGGACTGAAAGCGGTTTGTAGAACACATGAGTCAATTCCAGTTCGCGGCCGCAGGAGTGCATTGTGCGGACTCAACGCTGAGCTTTTAGCTTTTACTCTATGCTTTGGGGTTAGAATAAAAGCAACTGAACCTCCTGAAAAGAATTACACGGGGCTGCCTAGCTCATTTTGGCTTCCCATTCAGAACGCTTAGTGTGCTTCCAGCTGAGATGGAACCACCCCGATTTGAGTGCAGGGGTCCTAGGAGAAAACTGCAGATGGGTTTCTTCTGTCCCAGCAGTTGGGAAACTGTGTGCAAGAAGACGCCTTGAAAGTGATGAGTGGAGCTAGCGTTTGGGGATTACTTAAATGAGCTTTTGAAAAGAATCCTACACCAACAGCTTCTTCCGTCGCCCTGGGGCATGTTGATAAAATTGCTTATCGGCCCAAGCAGTGGTTTATAGGCTTTGCTGTTAAGAAAGAGAAGAGCTGGTTAGGAAACCAAGAAGAGAGTGTAATTTACAACTCCAAGTTAGGAAAGAATCTTATGTCAATATTTAAATATCAAGATCAATACTCACATAAGGGGAAGAGGACCCTGGAAAACATACCCAGCAGGCTGGAAGGGCAGAGGTACAGAGGAGTAATAATAATACATTTAACCACTGAGTATGTCAGGGTGGGAAAGTTGGCATCTCCATTGCCACCAGGAAACTCTACACTTTTTCTTGCAAGTGGGCTGGGTACTTGCCCTCCAGCTTGCTTAGTTTGGGGAAAGTGAATCTTCCAATTCATGCCTAGAGCAAGGAGTTTAGAACTTTCTCTCCCCTCCCTGAAGTTTTGGGAGGTGAATTCCCCACGGAGTGGTCATGCTGAAAGACCCTCAGCCTTCCTGTGCCTCACTTGTGCCCTAAGCACAAATACTTGGCAAATTCCGTGAGGACAGAAGAGTCTTCCAGGGTGCTTTGCTTTTCCATGAGTCTCCCTTGCTTCACTGGAGACAGGGGTGTGAGAGGTGGGCAGAGGTGGGCTTTTTTATGCTGTACAAACTCATACTGTAGCTTCACTATTCTAATGTCTCGCAGTCAGATGGAGTGGGGAAAAGGACTGAGAAAGCTAACTGCAAAGGAGTCAAAAGGAAAAAGAGGGATGCAGAAATATTTTTGACAAAGGTCCTTGGCCGGAACAAAGAAATCATTTGATCTTGTGAAAGCCACCTGTCCTCTCCTCTCCCGGATGGTGTCTAAGCTCAGTTTCCAGAATCCCTGTTCCCACACAGTTCCTCTAGAATGGTGGCATTCCCTGTCCCCAATGCCCAAGGCATGGCCTTCTGAGCTGGGGAGGGTTTTTCCCATGCATAGCTGTGGCATTCATGTGAAGTTGGAAAGCAGCCCAGTGCTGAAGTTTTAAGGACACAAGTGCACATGTAGTAACTCCTTAGTTATTTAATGAATGAACAACTTTTTATCCCACATCTTTCTGTATCTAACATATTTAGGGGTCTCTTGGCAGCTTGAAAAGAGGATGACAGAGTGGGAGGAGATGAAATAGAGGGAGAGGGTTATTGTTTATCCAGGAAACCCAGACAGTCCAGCACAAGAATGTAGGGGGAATTAGATGGTGGTATCATGGCATGGGTTGATCTCAGCTTTATTTTAGTTTCTCTCAAGTCAAAACTGCTGCACCCAGGCACAATGAGTCACACCCACCAGCCCATTTGTCATCTCAGCCCAGCAGCCCCAGCTGGATTTGCAGGGCTAACTATCAAACCAACCCTGTGTCATCAGCTCAGCAATGAAACTCAAGCTTTTTGTTGATGACTGATCTGTCCCTAGGGCTGCACAAATGCTCAGATTGGCTGTGGCGGCCCACAGGAGACTCCTGCCATGGGCTAGCCAGAATTCCTGGGTGGCCAGTGATTGCCAGCAGAAGTAGAAAGCTGTATGGCTGGCTATAAGATGCAGAGGGGTTTGAGATTCTGCCAGACTTGCAAAAAGGAACAGCATAGGGCAGGATTCTTTGAGAGTTGTAAGGCCACCATAAATTAGGCCCCCAAAAGTATAAACCTGCTTTGCCTTTTATCAGGAAGCAATTTAAAAATGTGTGCCAACCCTTCTCTGCACTCTGTTTGTAAGTGAGAAACTTTGCAGAAGCCTCCTTGAGAAGGAATTTGCTATATTCCTAGGCAAAAGGAAAGGCATGGCCACCTGTTCTAGAAGCTGGGCCAAAAACAACAGGTTTGCCTGTGGTATTCCCACAACTATAGATATCCTCCCCAAATAGCAAGCCACCCATTGTCCCCACAAAGGAGAAGAACAAATACTCCATTCTCAAGCTGGAAAAAGAATCAGATTCTTCAGACAAAATTGCCTACAAGACTTATTTCAAGCTTTTAACATCCTGCTAACTTTTTAGAAAAGACTCCAGTAAGAGAACAAGGTACATGCTACACCTCTGATCATTTGAAATAAGTCACATAGCTGCTAAATTCTTACAAGGCTACTATGCTGCCATTATAAGGACGCTGGAACTCAGTTTGATTAGCCTGTTTTGCATTCTTTAGATTGGAATTAAAATGCCCAAGGACATCTGGCTTCATAATGAAAGTCTTCGTATTAATCTTTCCTCCGAGGATTAGAAAGTCCTTTACAAACATGATCTATTTATTCTCTTCCACAACCCCAGGAGAGAATGAAGGGCAATTTGATCCTCATTGAACAAATGGTGAAGGGAGGGCAAAGAAAGGTTAAGTATAAAGAGACACAGCAAGTTAGGGGCAAGTCTGGGAATGCATACTCATCTACCCAGAAAGACTACCTGTGCAGGCGCGGGGCCTCAAAAGCATTTTGGAGATGAAAACACCATCTCCTTCAACATCGTCTTGCTTATCATTCTGTATCCAACATATAGTGTCCCAAGTATGTTGTGTGGTTCCTTTCACTTGAAAATAAAGCCTTTAAACTTAAAAAAACAGGCATTTCTGTTCTCATTTGTCCCAACACCAAGATCAGGCAGCTTTCATGACATCTAATAGGAAGATACTATAACCAGAATTTTAAATATGCATCTGAGAAATGTTTCCTTTCAACAGATGTTTTAAGTTTTTGCACATGGTTTAAAGAGCTCAATGTCTTCAACATATGTTAAAGTTTTAATTTCTTCCCTGTTCTCTCTCACTCTTTTAGGAGATGTTCTAATTGTAGGGCTTGCTGTCAATTTCAAACCCCTTTTGGTTTGTGTTGAAATGATTTCTTAGGTATCTTTTCCTTGTTGTCCTCTGTGACTCGTCTTCGTAGTTGGCCTGGCTGTGGCCCACATAGACTGCAAGCAGATCCGTTAATGGGTGGTTGCATGTTATCCACAGACATTCCAGCAAGTTCTAAGGCTAAGTATGTATGTGGATGTCTCTGGCTTTGATCCCTTGTGTGGTAAATAGACATCCAATGTAGCTATGGCGACTTGGGCTGTACTCTGGTGGTGGTGGTGGGGGTTTGGTCACTGAACAAAGAGTAATTTGTTTGATTAGAAAAAGATGGGGCAAAATCAGAATATTTTCAACCCACTTGATTTGAAGATCCCAGTTCATCCAAATTGTTTGGAATTTTTTTTTTTTTTTGAGCAGCGAAAAGATTGAGCAGTGAAAAGAATTAATGGTTGACCACATCAGAGTATTTTGCAGATGTAATTTAAATTCTTTTTAATCGAACGATTGCTACTTTCCAAAAGCAACTTAGAATATCAACGTCATCAGTATCCCTGTTGTACTCAGTGTGTTTTTGATTTAAGAACTTGGTGAGACTGAAAGAACAGGACCCAGCCCAAGGTGTGCGTTTCAGTTAGCCACCTGCAGGGGTCAGGCTTGAAGTTTCTATGATGGGAGACCAAGCAGTGGCCACCTCTTTGGGGATCCCCAGGCAGAGCTGCAGAGAATTACTCTGCTGATTTAAATTTACAACAATTAGTTAGCAATTCTTTAATCTTGTGACCTCGACTACTGTGAAAACCAGCTTATTCAAGGAAGAGAATATCAAATATACTTATTAAATCACGGGCCAGGTCCAACAGGAATCTAATTTCCGTTTAGATATAGATCAGTTTATCAGGAAGATTCTGGCCCTTTTATTTCACATCAAACTCAGGGCTTTTGGTTATAGAAGGTAATTTGCCTAGTTTCACGAACTGGCATGTTTTAGAAATTTCTTTAAATGAGAGAACGTAGTATTACGGACCCGACCCATTGGGATTCATGAGATTTTCTTCCTGCTCCAGAGGCAAATAATCATTTACAAGAGAGCAGAAAACCTCACAGCCTCCAGAAGGGGGTGTTATGGAGCTCAAAAAATTGAAGCGCACACACAAAAATTCTTCTCTAAAGAAACAAAAAATAGAAAACCAAAAATATCCCCCTCAAAAACACCTGTCTGTTTTTGTGCTTCAAGAAAGAGGTTGTAGGGCCAGGGAGGTAGCTCAGTGGCACAACATGTACCTGGCAAGTATGAGACCCTGAGTTACCCTGGTACTATATATATATATATAGAAGAGGTTCTAAGTAAACAAGGCAATGACAAGGAAGAGATGCTGGCTGTTTCTGGGTGTTGAAGAGTTCCTACTCAGCTGTTCATGATAAGCATAATGGCAAAGCTCTCCTTTGGCTCTTACATCATTTGACATGTACTGAGCACTTGCAGGATCACTATATCTGCTAGTTCATCCACTGAAGCTACGTGGTAAGTGATTATTATATGCCAAGTGACATTAGGGCTCCAGGCAGGATTTTGATATAGTCCCTGCCCTCAAAGAACTTTCAGTCTGATGTACAGTTTATTAAACTAGTAGCACAATGTAGGTGATAACATGGAAAATGGATCGTCATTAACATTTACATTTTTTGTGTGTGATACTGAGGATTGAACTCAGGGTTTTCATACTGAGACACATCCTTAACCCCCTCCTTTCTTCTCTTTGAGACAGGGTCTCATTAAGTCACTGTTACCCAGCCTGGGCTCAAACTTTTCATCGTCTGCCTCAGCTGGGATTACTAGCATGCCCTACCATGCTTAGCCTCACAAATTAATTTTAACTGATACATAAAACATGAGAACTGTCCATTTTTGATGAATGTATACATTGTGTAATCTGTGTTCTCCAACATTTACCACTTTGTAATGAAAACATTTAAAAGCTTTTCTTCTAGCATGTTTGAGACTTACAATGCATACTCACTGTCTATAGTCACCCCACCAGGAAATAGATCACTAGAGGTCTTACTCTTATTTTTTGGGGGGGTCCGGGGATCGAACTCACAACCTCACTCTTGCAGGGCAGGCGCTTATGCCGCTTAGCTAAATCTCCAGCCCCTAGAGCTCTTACTCTTATCTAACCGTAACTTAGTATTCCTTGATCATCCTTTGGTATTCTGAGAACTTTTTGTTTGAAACCAGATCATTTTAGGGGGAGAAATGATGCCATGATTGAGACAATCTAAAAACACTATTTTGAAAAATAATCTGATTACTGTAAGATTAAATTCTGAGTTTGGTGGTCATGTCACCACACTATACAGCATGTCAATAGAGAAGAAGAAAGTTGCCATGCCTTTGTAAACAGACCCATTTGGCAATATTTGAAATAGAAAATGTTTACACTAGTTTCTCTCTCTCTCTCTCTCTCTCTCTCTCTCTCTCTCTCTCTCTCTCTCTCTCTCCATCCTGATCTTCTGTGTCCCTCTGAGGCATCTCCCCCAGATCTGATCTAATGTACAATGGACTCATAACTGGTTATCTTCCCATCCTCCCTCTCCTGCCTGGAAGCCATGCTCCTGTTTTCTGGAGACAGTGAATGGTCTCCACCACATGTTAGCAGAGAATTCATATGGATGAGTTCACGCCATCTTAGCCCTTTAACCCTTGGGATGGGTCTTTAATTGGGGAAATCCAAGCACTGGAACCTGGAGCTGTAAAATACATGCTTGCTGTTTCAGGGACAATATTTGGTTGGCGGGGGCAGACGATGCCTTTGTCAGACCAGGTGGGACTTGCTGGCATGTCTGCCTGTGGGTCAAACCTTTTCACTTGCTCTTTCTCAGTGGTCTGTCTCAACTTCTGGGAAAACTGGGGACTGTGAGAGTGATAGCCAAAAAGCTACAGGGGACCAAGGGAGCAGGAATGATGGCATCTGTGAGTTTGGACTGTTTGTCAGCATACTCTTTGTGTGCTGAGCACTATCTACTTGGATTAGAATAAATGGAAAGAAATAACTATAGCCTCCTCTTATCCAGTGCCAGTATTTGAGATGGTGTATACACTTCCAGTGAATCATTTGTCTGTCTCTCTCAGGGCTGAGTTACACCAGAGCAAGACTCAATCTTAATTACCTTTGAATCCACAGCCTGAGCACAGTGTCTTCAGTACAGTAAGAATGACTAAGTGTTTTATGGGTGCATAGTGCCAAATTCTAGTAGGGAAGAGAGTAGTGGAGCATGCCCTTAAGATGTACAGGGCCTGTGAGGAAAGAAGAGCAAGAACTAATTGATTGATATTAGAGAAAAATTAAAATATGTTATTGCTTAATGATTTGATTGTGTTTTGAGTGAGGACCCTGCCTAGAACATGGCAAGCAGTTTGGCTTTTCTTCTGCTGGCTGGAGATGATAATACGGCACCTGCCCTTAATAGCTCAGAGCCCACTAGCCAAGAGGTAATCTGCTGTTTGTTCTCATTGAGCCCAGCCTGATGTTCCGGGCTGTAGGTCCATGTGCAACTGGTTTATTTTGCCAGGTGAGTGGCAGGCCCAAGGTCACTCAGCAACTGAGAGAGATTGTTTCTAGAAGACCAAAGTCTTCCACTTTATGCAGATGGCAGCCACATTTTCTGTGCAGAAATTCAAGATGTGCCGGACAAAGCATTTTCAGTACTTCTGGATGTGACAGACTGAAAGTTATGGTTAAAATGGTAAAACAGACATTTCAGAGATATTTGATGGTTTACGGAGACACTAAGGCTGATACATTTTCAAAGTTTACTTGGCGGACTGTGTTAGCTGTCATACATCAAGTGTTATGAGTGGTGCTTAAGGATTTTTTTTTTCAATACTGGGGACTGAACTCAGGGCGTTTGTGCTAAGCTATATCCCAGCACTTTGTAGTTTTTTGAGACAAAGTATTGCTACATTGCTCAAGCTAGGCTCAAATTAGCAATCCTCCTGCCTCAGCCTCTCAGAGTGCTAGGATTACAGATGTATATCACTGTGCCTGACTTGGCTGAGTTGATTCCAAAGTAGTCTTCTTTGAACCATTAAGAGGAGGAAGTAGTTTTTGAACAGATGAAGTTTACTGAATGCTCTAGTGGATTAGCAATAGCTAGAGGAATAGCCAGATAAAGTAATATATCAAATAGTGTACATTTACATATTTACACAGGATCGAATCTTCCATAGAAAATACATTAAGAATTCAGACAAAAATTACTAGCTAAGAGTTTAGCATCTGTAGGTTGAAATTTTAGCACAACAAACCTTTAACCTCCATCACTGAGCAAGATATGAGTGAATATGTCCTTGGAATTTAAGTCTTCTCGACTTTGATTTATGACTGCATCACATGTCTTCCAGTAAGGTATAATTTGGATACTTTCAGGTCATATGCTGCGATTTAACGTGCTAATAATACAATCCAAGACAACTGGGATAGGTTTATGATTTATAATGCATCAAGTCAGGAAAAACTGTAACATCATTTAGGGGAAAGTATTGTCTGGAAACTCCAAATAGCCAAATGGGCCTCTGTTGGGGTTTTGTACTAGCACACTCTCTGCCGTGATTTTTAGATAAATATGAAAATGTCAAATAGTACAAACTAGAAGGATCATGTTTATCCAGAAGAAAAGTTGAGAAAGTGAAGTGAGGTGGATCAGTTTTTTCTCATGAATTAATCAACCATGCTTTGTGAAGTGGAACAAGTAGAAGAGAGAAAACAGTGTGTCCTAGTCCATGTACGCTGGGGAAAATGGAAGAGAGAAAATGGTGCTTTGGTGAATGATTCAGTCAATATTCTTTTCGTTGGTCAATGTGTAATGTGAATTTCCAATGAAATTGATGTTGTTGTCCTTTTTATATGGCTCTGAGTGAAGGAAGAAAAAAATCATAATAATTAATAGAGAGGGATGTGACTTTCTGAGTAGATGACAGTAGACTATTAAACATGAGAGCAGACTGTTAAATAATGAATATTTATTGCTTAATGCTTCCTAGACTGAAGGAGACACTTTCTGACTATTTCTCCCCTTTCTAATTTATCAGCTGTCAGAATTGAATAGTTCACATGTAAACTACATTGTTTTGGTTTAACTAACAAAGAGTGATAAGACATGAATTGTTTGTGACAGTCCCGAACATTGATAACAGAAGACATTAATGCCTGCAGACACAGGCTACATGCTAAAAATCTGGAAGCAAAAATGCTTATTATGTTAGGCCAACGTGCTTTGACCTAGTTTTGCTTTTCTGCTTAGAAATTATGTCAGTATTAGTTACATCATGCCCGCGGATGAGTAATTTCACATTCTTGTTTATTTCAGTGTCTTAGTATTAGTTTTGTATATTTAGTTCTGTTCTCTGAGGAGCCAAACTAATCCTCATTGACTTGCATTTTCCTTTTGAAATGAGACTTCTGCATGTAAAGAGAGAGGATTTTATGTATTAACAAAACAATCTAAGATACATCTTCAAAGACTTTCATTTCTCCTTGATCCAGAGCCCCTGCCCTCTGGAAGGCTAGAGAGCTCATCCAGTTTTCTGCTGATCAGAATGAGTCTTCCTTTCTTTGTCTTATGCGAATGAAGAGATCTCCATGGCTCGTTCTGCCACAGTTGTGTAACAAAATAAAAATAAAATAAAATAAACCAATGAGATTGAAGGGACATATCCTAAACCAGCTAGTATCCTTAACATTACCCTTTTCGTGTTTCTGAACTGCTTGCTCATCCACTAGAAACTAGCTTAACATATTTTTCCTATTTAACATTTTTATTGAATACTTTTCAGATGAACTGTTTTCTTAGTTGATTTTGAAGAATTTTCCCCCCTGCCATTTAATACTTTATATCACTAGGGGAAAAACCATTTAATTCTTTCATACATTTATGAATTCTAATCTTCAAAGAATGTGAGTTCTTCTAGTGATCAACTTACATCAAATTTACAAGTCTAATTTGCTACCAAAAGACCTTGAATGGTTTTTGGTGCACATGTCTTGGCATTCCTTATTAACGAATGCAATCAGGCAAAGGCTCGCAAGAATATATATTTGCGGTTCCTCTGCAAAAATCTACCATTTGCTCTTGCTTTTTAATTAAGGCTTTGAAGGTTAAAAATCACTTTGTTGTTAGCTCTTTTGCAAATCCTCTGTCTGAAAGCAGAAAATGTAAGAAGGGAATGTGTGCTCTTCAAAGCATAAGCAGACTAACTGAATTTTAGCCAGGTAAATTGCTGATTAGCTTTGGATCATTTAAAGAAACAGTATGAAAGAATTGGGATAGGCACAAGTCTTAATTGTGTGATCCTAGGGGACTTCAAACATTGTTTGAAATAGTCAACCAAGTATTTTGTGTTCCTGTCTGATCTTTATGCTAATTTGAATACTACAATCCCAAAGAAAAACTTCTTTGGAGGATTTCTCAAATCCCTAATTGGTACACAAATATTGTCATTATTAAGCTGGTAGAAGTTGTGTGGTATAGTGTACTGTGTGTTTCCAGTGGTGACATCCATTTCTGCAGCAATTTTTTCTCATTGTTGTAGGTACATGCAAATATATTTCCCTCGTTTTACACAAATAGTGCCCTTCTATATATGCTGCTAAGCCCAGGGATTTTTTTGCCCACTTTACAATGTATCCAGGAGATATTTCCATAATAGGCACAGAGAACTTCTCCCCCTTTTTAACAGCTGCATAGCATCTCATTGTGACATGGTCTCATAGTTACTGGTCACATGAGCAATCACTGGTCTTTGCAATGTGGATCACAAAAAGCACAGTAAGCAGAAGGAAAAGTTTGTTGTGTGCATTTAAGCCAGTGTCTTCTCCATTGGTAAGAATCTCCTGTATTGAGAGTTAACCTCCTCTTCCTGATACAGGGTCTCCATTTCCTCACAAATGGAGATTTTCTTTGTAGATGTAAATTTCCTTTACAATAAGAATACTTTATAGTCTTGCTTTGGGGCTCAAAATAATCTTTATGTGAAAAAGGCATATTTGCTGTGGTTTGTTCTGGTATCTTACAAAAGAAATGTGCATCAACATTGGAGAATGCTGTGCAGGACATGAGTGTGTTTCACTGGTATAGAATCCTGAGCTGAGGAGACCTGAATCTTTTATAATGGAAAAGAAGCATGCCTGCAGGTTGGTCTAGAAGGAAGTACTATCTCTATTTTTAAAGGCTATTCACTATATGAATGTTTTTGAAATGATAATTTGGAACAAAGATAGTCAGTCTCCCTGTTCATAAAATGTGCTTAAATGCAAGAGATCCAGGGAGACTTTTCTTCCAGTTGTAATTCAGTGTGCTATATTTTGACCTTCATTCCTCAACACTTGAAGAGTTTCGTAGTTTCTTAGGACAGGAAGGAGGAGCTGGTTATTACCCAGACACAGGTAGAGGGGAGACATGAGATAGAAAGAGCCAACCTGTAGTCTTCCACCATTCTAACAAGAGTTCATTTCTGTTCTTCCAAAATATTGGGAGTCTGATTTAGGCTTAATTTGACCAAAGGAATCTTTCTTTTAAAAAATTAGAAGAAAAACAAAATGCTAGGTCTAGTACAATAATGTTTGATATTATTTTGACAATAACATCTATATAATAAGAGAATTACTTCAGGCAGTATAATTAGATGTTTGAGAGATCAGTAGGGGTATAGTGAATTTTTTTTTCACTCTGAAGCTTTGATAGTTGAATCCATGAAATAAACTGGCAATATGCAGATTAGCAGGAGAAAAGGCATGCAAATCTATTACATGAATATGAGTATGGGAGCTACACAAAATATTAGATTTGAAGAAAGGTTGAAGCTTAAATAGGTTGAATTACAGAAAGGGACAAGGGCTTGAGGCTTCCGGAGGGAGGTGTAAACAAGCCACAGGATGGTGAGAAAAGAAAACGCGTGATCTTTTTTAAGGCGGATGAAAGTCTCCTAGGTAGCCGTCCTCAGAAAAGTAAGTGGCCCTGACCAAATTTCAGTTGGGCTTCCTGTGAGTTGATCTTCTTGAGTTGATAAGATTCCAACGAAACAGTTAATCACAATTGCTTTCCATTTTAGAACTTCTTTAACCCTCATAAGGGAAATTCAGAGCACCCCACCCCCACCCACCCACACATGCATTGGGAGTAAGATGGGGCAGAAGATCAGAAAAACCTTGTGCTGAGTCTGTGGCTCTTATTTGAAGTGCTCAGCAAGGCAAAGTTCCATATATTGGAGTATCATTTTCTGAACCCCAATGATCCTTAAAGACTCCAATGTGCTATACTTCTTAGCAGTTTGATCTTGAATTGATTTCTTAAACCTTCCAAGTTTCTTTACTCGGAAAATCAGAGCAGCTCACAGGGTTTATGTAAGGGCTAGTTAAAGGATTACTTTAGAAAATGACGCGTAAAGCACATAGTTTTGGTTAGATATATTAGTTAAGATATATTAGTTAAGAAATGTCAAGTTAGTGTCTTTTTATCAGGAGACAAACAGATTTCAGAGGTTAGGGTTTCATGGACATTTCCATCTTTCTCTAAAAGAATGTGCATTCATCTATTCTATGTATACCTATATGTATGTACATTTATGTACAGTGGAATAATATATTAAATGGTTGTAATGACCCCAAAACATGTCTTTAAGCCGGGCGTGGTGCCACACACCTGTAATCCAGCACCAGAGGCTGAGGCAGAAGGTTCACCGTGAGTTTGAGAGCAGCCTCGTCTACTAACTGGGTTTAAGGCCAACCTGGACTACATAGCGAGACCATTTCAAAACAAAAACAAATTTCTTTAGGCAAATATACGTGTTTGTGTGTGTGTGTGTGTGTGTTTGTGTTTATTGTGTGTGTATGCATGTATATATGTATAAATACACTGGTAAAATGTTAGACAACTATTTTTATGCTGAACAATATACCTTCCTAACACAAATTCTCCTACTATCATTTGTGGATGTGGACACTCATTCGTTTTCACACTCTCATACATGGAAACATTTCTTCCTCATCTATTTTGGCTTTGCAACTGTTTAAATTCTTAACATTTCCCAAATTTACAGTATTTTAACAAAATTAAATCTGCATATTTATACTCAAAAATTAAATTATTTCTATACTCATATTAATGTATTTGTATTGTTAAAGCAAACAGAAAAAAGCAAGCAAACAGGATAGTGAATATAAAAGGTAGAAATGGAAAAGAAAGCATATTATTATTATTATTATTATTTTGCAGTACGGTAGATTGAACCCAGGGGAACTCTACCACTGAGCTACGTGCTCAGCCTTTTAAGAAAAAGACTTTGTAAACAATTTTGAGATAGGATCTTATTAAGTTGCCCAGGCTGGGTTCAAACTTGAAGTCTTCCTGCCTCAGGCTCCCTACATGTTGGGATCACAGGTGTGTGCCACCGTTCCTGGCTAAGAGAGCATTGCAGAAGGCATGGGATCAAGACTTGCCACTACAAAATTGTAAGGACAGATCATTGGCCAGCTCTTGTTTCCCAGCTCTCTATTAGTACAGAAACATGGTTTTTGGGGAGGTTAAGTCAAGGTCTTGCTATGTAGTTCAGGCTGACCTTGAACTCCTTCTGCCCCAGCCTCCTGAGTGCTGTGATTACACGCAGGCACCACCACACCCAACAGAAACATAATTTTAAGATGTTGTTTAGTTTGAGTAATTGAGTATCATTAGGAAGTTCAAAAAAGAAAAAATATAAGGGAAGGTCCATGATACCATCTCTTTCTCCTTATTTCTGACAACCAATAATATGTTTTCATCTCTGTGTTTTTCTTTCTTTTTTGGTGCCGGGATAGGTCCCACAGGCTTGGTCAGACTATCAAGCTACATCCTTGGGCCTCCACCTCTATGTCTTTGTTACTTCAAGAATATTGTGTAAATGTAACTGTGAACTGTGTAGCCCTTTGAGATCAGCTTTTATTTCACTCACCGTTAATACTCTGAAGATTTGTCCAAATTGTTTAATATACAACTCTATATTTTTTGTTTTTATTGCTGATTAACATTCCATCATATGGATGTACCACTTTTTAAACCATTCACTTTGTTGAAGGACATTTAGGTTACTTACTGTTTGGATGCAAATAAAATTGCTATGAGCATTTGTGTATAAGACTCTGTGTGACCACAAGTTTCTGTTTCTCTAGGATAAATGCCCAGAAGTACAGTTGTTAGGTCTTGAGGTAAATGTATATTTCATTTTATAACAAACTGCCAAACTGGATTCCACAGAGGCTGAACCACTTTACGTTCCCACCAGAAATGTTTCACTGGTCAAATTTCTCAGCATTCACCCTGCATGTGTTCGTGTCCCTATTTTTATTTTAGCCATTTGGATGATGTATACCGATAGCTCATTTGTACTGGATTATTGTAATTATTATTGTTTTGGTGGAGATTGAACCCAGGTCTTTCTCACTGACCAACATGCCCAGTCATTTTATTTATTTTATTTTATTTTAAGACCTGATCTTGCTGAGTCATAAAGTTGCCAGGCTAGAGTTGAGCTTGAGTTCCTGCTGCCTCAACTTTCAGACTGCTGCGATTGCAGGTGTGGAGCACATTCAGCTTTTGTATTGGATTTTAAAAGGTGAAGAAAATAGTTTCTAATCCAATGCAAGTTCAGTAGGCAACTTCCAGTAAAATTCTCACTTCGAAGTGGACTTATCTCAGTGCATTGTCAAATTTTCCAAAATATCTCCTAGCTTTGATTCCTAGGTCTTGGGTTGAACCCTGGCTGATATATGGAGCAAAAAAAAGATACACATTTTCCCCCCTTGGATACCAGGGATCAAACTCACGACCTTGCACTTGCCAGGCAGGTACTGATGCCACTGAGCTAAATCCCCCAACCAAAATACATATTTAAACATTAGATTCGTTTTTAGTTAAACACTGAGAAACACAAAGACTTGATGCTTAAGACAAAGCGGACCCCCACTTCCACACATATTCGCTTAGAGGATAGGCACATTATATATTAGGAAAAATTGCCAAGATTGTTTAGATTCTCCCTTTCCCTCAAGATAGTCCCCATATTTTTGCACTTGCATATGTTAAATAGGGCTGTGGTGTAGCTCCGTTGTTAATGTAGGCATAGATGTATGTATACACCTGAACATATATCCACAGGCTGCTTGGTCTTGAATCTCAAGTATTTTCCAATATAATCAAGGTTCTTTCAGGTTAGGGTTGCTCAAGTTCAGCTGTTGACTTTGTGGGGGCTGTGTATAGAAACTGAGCAGCATCCTTGGTCTCCATCCACTGTATGACAGTAGTACCAAACCACCTAAAATGTGTTAACCCAGAATGTCTCAAGACATTGCCGTATGTCCACTGAAGGCAAAATCAACTTCCTTGAGCATCCCTGACCTGGGCAGAAGATGCAGGCTTCGGTGTCTCGCTGGGGTAGCTGAACCCTGAGGATCGCCTTGTCAGCAGGGGCAAGCTCCAGTGCCCACCTGGCCTCTGGTAACTACCAATGTCTTTAAATTTGATTTGTACTTTATGGCTGTATAGTCATGGTTAATGGAAGAAGATACCAGCCCCAACATGGGTGTGTGTGTATGTGTGTGTGTGTGTGTGTGTTAACAAGTACTTCATACATGCTAGGTAAGTACTATACCACTGTGTTGTATCTTTAGCTGTTTTAAAATGTTTTTTAACCTGGATGTGGTGGTACATACCTGTAATTCTAGTATCTGAGAGACTAAATCAGGAGGATTGCTGTGAGTTTGATGCCAGCTTGGGCTACATAGCAAAACTGTGTTTTAAAAAACAAAACAAACAAACAAACAAAAAATAACGAACAATTTATTTATTTATTTATTTATTTATTTTGGGATGGAGTATTTGCTAAGTTGTCCAGGCTAGGTCTTGTTATGTAGTTTGGGCTGGCATTAAACTCAATATACAGCCCAGGCTGACCCTGAAATCATGGCAATTCTCCTGCCTCAGCTTCCTCAGTGCAGGATTTATAATGCATGCACCACCATGCTCAGCTATGAAGTTTTACAAGGGGCCTTTAAAACACTAAAACAAGCAAGAGAAAATACGATAATGTCTCAAAATTTAAATCAAGCTTTGGGGTCACAATAATTATTATACAAACTATAGAAAATACTATTTTACATTAAAATATATATATGGCTTGTGCCTAGATATCCCCCAAAGCCTCTTGAAGTCATCTGTGGGGCTTTTTTTAGAGGTGACTGGATCTAGAGTATGTGGCCATGGAACTGATTCATGGTGCAATGCATGAGGATGTGAGTGGTACCTGCCCTAAGTAGTCTGGATAAGATACAAGGGGCAGAAAGATGCTGTCCTTAGTCCCTTGTTGCTTTTGCTGCCTTTGTCTGCAATTAGCTGTTTTTCTCTGCGACACCCTTCTGCAATTCCATCCTGCCTTGGAGCCAGCTGATTATGAACTGAAACCTCTATGAACTGTGAGCTTTAAATAAACCTTTCCCCCTTTACTTGGAGTGTCAGGTATTTTGTCTCAACAATGAAAAAAGTAACTAAGACATAGAATAAAACTGATATTTTTTATGTTACCATATTTTCTTGTTTTAAAAATACAATGAGCTAGAGATTGTGTTTGAAATATTACAAATAGTATATTCTTATCAGTATTAGAATTTAAATGTGTATTATATATGTACATATAAATTACAGATTACTTGAAAGATGAATAAATTATAACCTCATAAGCAAAATAGGGGCCAGTGATTACCTCAGTGGCTCAAGCATTTGGTAAGCACAAGGTCATGAATTTGATCCCTAGCACTGAAAGAAAGAAAGACAAAGAAAGACAAAGAAAGAGAAAAGAAAAGAAAAGAAAAGAAAAAAATAAACTGGTATGGTAGTGCAGGTGTATAATCCTAGCACTCAGAAGGCTGAAGCCAGAGGACTACCGAGTATTCAAGGATAACCTGGGATACATAATGAGGGCCAGAACAGCCCAAACTACATAGCAAAACCTTGTCTCCAAAAGCCAAAATAAATAAATAAATGTATGAATAAATAAATGAGTTATAATTTTTTTGTTGTTGGTGGTGATGGCAGTGGAAACCATGACCTGGCTCATACTAAGCTTGTATGAATGTTGTCTGTCACTAAGCTACATTCCCAAACCTTAAACTGTAAATTTACATTCCACTTTTATTTTTCATTCTTCCCTCCTTTTATTGGTAACAGAATAGAAGTCTGCAGTGTGTCCAAAGCTCTGATGGTAGTTATCATTAACTCACTGCTATCTATGGCACAGTCAGAAAAATATGCTATAGAGTTGCACTGTAATATGAAGCCCCCAAGAAGGCTGGGCCCATCCAGGATGAAGCATTCCTTTCTCAGAAGTAGAGATTTATGAACTGCCTGAAGGCATCGCTATTTCTAGATGAAGGCATGCCTTGAAGTGTCCCTTGTCTGTGCATTTGTGATCCCAGCCAACTAAACTCAAATGACAGTTCAATACAGCCAAGCCTCATTACCAAGAGAGCTCACAATGAAACATACGCTAATCCCTCCAAAATAATAGAATGTGTTTGTAAATGTATTAGTTTCATAGCGTGACAAATAATACTCAGAAATATCTTGAAAATGCTTGACTCAATTTAAGACACATCCAAAGGGATTTGTAGATTATGTTGCAAGGTGGCTTTGGAGGAAGAAACATAGTCATAAGAGTCGGGAGAAATGAGCCTCTTTTGTTTATAGGAGTGCATGGAGTAATTTGGGCTTCTGCAATGAGAACCCAAATTACTTGCATAGGCTTAAATCACCTTTCTTGGAAGAAATGGTAGAAATTTTCTTTATGGAATTTGTATACCTTCAGAAAGTCTGTATGAAGTTATAACTTTATAATGCCATGCATCTTTCCTGTGCCTTCATTTACCATCCACGTTCTAGTGAAATTATGCAGTTTTCCTATGGAGCCCTTCTTCTTACAGAGGAAAAAAGTTAATTGATGTGATGCTTTTTAGAGTTTTATAGCAAAAGGTTGCTAGAGCTTCCAGTAATATACCTCTAATTCCCTATTGCCTGCCAAGCTCTTTATTTTTATCAGTATCATTCATAGGATAAACCTAATAATGTCACCTAGATCCTCAGGTGTGCTCATCTTTGCTTATCTTTTTGCTATTATGTGCAAGGAATCTCCTGAGTTGTCCTTCAGTATCTGGCAAAGTGTTAGTTACACAGCCCTTGCGAATAACAAAATCCATAGATGCTCAAGTCTCTTATATAAAATAGTACATTACATCGCATATAATCTATGTATAGCCTCCCACATGCATTTTTTTTTGAGACAAGGTCTTATATGTAATGCAGGCTCAACTCACTGTAGTCCAAGGTAGCCTTGAACTTGCAATCCTCCTGTCTTAGCCTCCCAAGTGCTGCGATTACAGATGTGCACCACACCCAGCTCTCCCATTATTTTAATTCATGTCTAGTTTACTTGCAATGCATAATGCAAAGCAAACAGCATGTAACTTGTTGTTACACTGTATTGGTTAGGGAATAATGGCAAGAAAAAAGATTGTACACATTCAGTAGAGATAACTTTTCTCCCCAAATAAAGGCAATCCACAGGTGGCTGCCTTTGGGAATATAGAAGTCTTGGACACAGAAGACTGACAATGTAATATAACCTTTTAGGGTTACAGTCACTTCTTGCAAATTGGGATTGATTTGCCAAGATTGGATTAGCAGCTGGACATGCTCTCCTGAAAAGACTGCATCTCAAACTGAGAGGCATATAACGTGTCAGTAGAGACCCCAGTGGTTTGGCAGTCTTGTTCAACAGTTCAGCCTTTGAGGGGATAGTCTGAATTTTCCTGAACTTACCTATCTGTTGAATGGGAATATAACTGAATTAAAGGAAAGTAAGTTTTTAAAATGTACCATATTGATTATTTGGGATAAAATAACGCCTGCATGTAATGAATATCATAATGAACCTGTAGATATCTTCAAATACCTAGCTGATACTAAATCTCATCAGAGTCTCTCAAACTGTAACATGAAACTGTAATTCAATGCAAGAAAAATTTAATAGTTTTAAAAATATACATTACAGAGACTTAGTATTCATTGTTTTCTGACTTTTAAAAAAGCCTTCTTTTTTTAAGACAAGATCTTCCTATGCAATGTAGGCTGTCCTTGGATTTGCAGTAATCCTCCTGCCTCAGCCTCCCAAGTACTGGGATTATAAACATACAACAACATACCTAGCAACAAAGCCTTCTAAATGCTGTCCAAATTGTACAATAGTTTTGATGTGTTTTATGTTTGAACCAAGAGTAGAAAATGTAACTTCAAGAAAACCAGAGGACTTGTTAGTTCAAGCCCAAGGCGATGAAATCTTACTAGACTTTAAATTATCGTGTTCTTTATAATTTGCATCAAGATAAGTTAATAACCTTCTTATAGAAAGAGGCAAAATGCTTTGTATTCTTAAATTTCAAGTTTTCTCATGCAGCTCTTTTCTAATGATCAAGACGATTTGGATATCTAATGCATTTTAAGAATCTATATTTAAAGACAAATTATCATATATATTGATATATATATATTATACATATAGTATATTAAATATTTATATATTTTAAATTCCAAATTTTTTTACCTTAATATCTTTTTTATTTCCTTTAAAAATGTGATGGCAAGAATCTGGACAGATTAAAAATTTCCAGCACTAACTTAGACATGACTAACCCTTTTCGTTCACTCAATCACTGCATAAATGTTTTCACAAGTATGTTGTTGTTGACATCAAGAAGTCATCTTTGTCACAACAGTGCACCAGTTTTGGGGCTAGAACCATCACAGCTGCTTTCAACCCCAAATCCCACCAAACCGGTTCCTCACCATCACCCTTGCCACGGAATTCCCAGCAGCTCGAAGTCTTGGTTTACCTCCCAGAGCCTCGTCCTACAGAAATTCCTACGGTGTCAAGACCAGCTCCTTTGTAGTGGTCCCCAGGAGGGCCAGCACACCCGGATTCTCAGGCGATCCATCCCAGTGGTCAGGAATGTATTTGTTTCCCTCTGTTGCTACCCTTGTTTGCCCCGCCTTACCCAACTCAGAACATGTGCGTTTATTCTACTCTCTGACAGCCCTTCACAGACAAAGCTAACGTGGCCTTCTGGGGGCATTTTTCCAGGTTAAATATGCCCAGATGGGTTTGATTTTGATTGTGTCCTTCAGGATCAAGCAGTGTTAGTAAGTACAAATGTTGAACACTTAAAAGATCTGTTCGAGCAGGGGATAGACTCCCCTTGATTAGAGGAACATGGTACCATTCGGTTTTTTAATACCCAGTGATCTGAGAGCCACTATTTTAAACTCTGTGCCTGGATTACAGAGTCTTTGCCAAGCTGACATCAGGAATGGAAATTCTGAGTCTTTGCTGCTGGGCAAGCAATAATGATGGCAAGCTCTAGATACTAAGAAAAAGAAATGAATAGCTAGTGCTTGGGTTTTGTTTCTTTGCTTACCTAATATCTGGTAGATACTGCAATATCTTAGTGACAAAAATTTGAATCAAGTGAGGAGTCCTAGGGTGGAAGAAAAGAAAAATTCATGGAGATGAGGAAAAAGAGAATGGGGTCTCAGGAGCTTTCTTCAGAAAGGTGGAAAATTGAAGGCAACTTGAATCATTTTGCACATCTTAAAAAAATTAGATCATTTTTAGATAGAACATTAAAACTCTGGAAAATGCATACAGCATGTTGGCAAAGTACTATGTTGTTTGGGGACTGACAGATCAAGCCGAGATGTTACAAAAAGGACGCTGTCCGGAGTTTAGATCTGAGACTTGTCTATCTTATTCCCCACCACGTGTATTATTTGGCATATGCTCTTTGAATACTTGTTCGGTGATTGGTAGAATCAAAATGTGATAGCAGTGCTTTTCTGGGTGACATGGGCCAGACTCATAGGTGGCCTCCTGGACTATAAGAAAAGTGTGTGGGCCTTTTTCAGCATCCTAAAAAGCCCATGTGAGTCAGGCATAGTGGTGCATGACTGTAATCCCAACTCTGTGAGAGGCTGAGGCAGGAGAATCACACATTTGAGCCCAAAATAGGCAACTTAGTAATTTACAGAGACCCTGTGTCCAAATCAAAGTGCTGGGAATATAGCTTAGCACGAATGCCTTACCTCCAATCCCCTGCACCGCACCTATGCATGCACGCCTGTGCACACACACATAGAAAAGAAGAAAACACCAAAGATACCGTATAATCAATTACTCTTTCTGTGATGGTTTCATCAGTTACTTACTTATAAATGTGGATTTGTGAAGTTAAAAATTAAGAGATTTAAAAAATATTATGCTAAGTGAGAGAAGCCAGTTGCAAAGGGTCCCATACTGTTAGATCTACTTACGAGACATGTCCAGAAGAGGTGGACCCATGGAGACAGAGTGGTTGCCAGAGGTGGGTGAAAGGAGAAAGGAGAATGGGGAGTGATTTCTAATAGGGCGATTAAGGTGTTCTAAAATTAGACTGTAGCGATGTTGTGCAATGCCTCGAATATGCTTGAAATGGATATTTGTTGAGATGTGAACTGTATCTCAATAACATTGTTTTTAAAAGTGAGAAGCAGCCAGCATTTTTAAGAGGAACAATTGGGGCTTGGTAGTTGAAAGGTCAAGAACTACTGGCCTAATTGTTATACAGATTTCTTAACCAAATTAAAATACTCTTATTCCATAAAAGCAAAATTGTCTCATAACTATAAGGTATGCAAGTGGGCTTGGTTTTTAACCAATCCCCTCCTTCCCCATTCCCAGTAGTTGAGGTGTGTGTGTGTATCTGTGTGTATGAGAGTGTGCACATGAGTGTGTATGACTGAGTGACAAGGGCAGTGTTCAAAGTAGGATCGTGTCACTTATTTCCAAGATCTGTCTACAACTCCAGACTATGAGAGAGCAGCATCAAGCTGCTACCTGACTCCCATGCCTCGGTATTCTCGGCTGGAGGTCAGCACCCTAGTTCCCACAGGGACAGATAATAAATATTTTGGGCCTTGAAGTCTCTGTCAAACTCAATTCAGCCATAAACTGTATAAACAATTGGAGGTAGCCGTGTTCCGAAAAAAGCTTTATTTATGGATCCAGAGATTTGAGTTTCATAGAAATGCGTCCCAAAATAATATTAAGCTTTTTTCAACCACATCAAAATAGGCAAGAGGGCTGGATTTGGTGTCCATGTCGCCTGCTGGTCATAGCTTGCAAATCCCTGCTCTAGGCCAGCGACTTATTAAGGAACTTTATTAAATCAGCACTTTGTTGTGAAGCATGGTAAATTCCTTAACTAGTGTGCAACTGAAAACAGCAGTGTTATATTAAAGGCTGAGCTACTGAGACACCAAAATATAAATCAACATTTTGTAGCAAATTATAAAAAAATCAGCTAATAAGAACTTTTTAAAAAAAGTTTTCAGAGTATAATAATGCTAGATTGTGTGGCTTTGAGATTTATTTTTATTTTTGAGTGAGGGAAGCTATGAATATTTTGAACTTTGTTCATTAAGAAGTCTGCCAAGGTTGTGGATATTAAAGCTATGGGAATTTTTCATTGCTCCTTGCTGCTGAATTTAATAGCAAAGTTATTCATTAAGTCTACATTAAAAAAAGACTATCAACAATGCTTCTTTATACTTTATCTACATTTGATACACTTCCAGAAAGATGATCTCTAATTTGACTAATGAGTGCATGCATTGTTATTTTAATGACAAGCAAATTATGAACTGAGAAAGCTTGCTTCAAACAAGCTATCTCTTAAATCTGGAAGTAAAAGACCCTGATGATCAGAGGAAAGAAGGCAGCGCAGTTAGTGATAATCTGCTTTCTGAATAGCATAGCGACTAGGAGGAACACAGTGGAGATGCTTCCAGGGGAATAAATCCAAAATACAGAAGGAAGAAAACTGTTGGGAATACACTGGATAATTTTATATTATACTTAGGGAATTTAGTTCTACATTTTAGTACGAGTCAGAAGTTGAAGAACATGGAGATTTGGGGGAACATTTCTGTCACTCTCCCCAGCCTCCAAATATCCTCTTGGATATTTAAGGTTAAGATCTATCAGTTTGAAGAAAAGTTAAATGTATAAGTGTTCTCTAGGCACATTAGAGAATTCAAGGGAAAACATCAAATGTTGAGCTCACCACAACATATTTTTAGTTTCATTTTTAATTGAAGTTTTGATACAGAAGTGAATTGAGTGAGACATTGTTCTCAGTCAGATCTTGTGTCTGTTTCAAAATGAATTAAACATGGAATTTGCATACTTGGGACCAAGGATGTTCCCTACTTTATAGTAAACCCAGAAGAAATATTCTAACAAGGATAGCAACTGCCCAATTTTCTTTCTAATCCTAAAATGCACTTTCCTTCTTGGTCAAGGTAATGTCTACTACATTCTAATTGTCAGATGGGTGCTTCCAAAAAGATCCCCCTGATTCTTCTTGTGGTGGTATGTATGTGTGTTTGTTTGCTTCTGTTATGTTATGTAATGGGCCTTTACCATTTTTACTCCCTGCTGCAGCTCTTTTGAGTTGAATAGTAACATGATTACTCTACAAACGAAGACAGAGAGGGATGCCAAGGAGGTGCCAGAGGTGATAAGATGCCAGGAACAATTGAAATTCAGCCATATGGGGGCTGGGGATTTAGCTCAGAGGCATAAGCGCCTGCCTTGCAAGTACATGGTCGTGAGTTCGATCCCCGGTACCCCCCCAACCCAAAAATCAGCCATATGCAATGTCTACTCCTCTCCCCTTCTTTCCTGTATAGCTTATGATTCAGCAAACACAGCTTCTATTTTTCCAACCAAAAACTTAGAAAAATTAAGACATGAATGAATATTCAGACTTATACCTTCCTACATCATCCCTGACCATCCCATTATAGGAAAATGGTGGCACTAGAGAAGCTTGACAAATGTTCTAGATGTATAAAGAAAAATTCTAAGCAGATAAACGACTACCTAAGTGAAACATATCAGGTAAATGTAACAGTCTGGAGAAATGCTAAGCACTGAGTAAACCTGGTGAGAGAGGGTGTGAAGGCAGAGAACCATTAAGGAGAATATGATTGAAATCCTGAAGGACAGAGCAGAGGTTGAAAACTAGGATTCACTCATCTTGTTCATTAATAAAGACAAAAGAGCTAGGAGTAGCCTAAAAGAATTAATTGTGGATTTTCAAATGGTTAGTCAGAGGCCCAAGATGGGACATTTTTTCAAACTGATTGTCACTGACCAAGATCTGTGGCTTAAGAGACAGATGTGGCCCAGATACTGTGCATTGGTGTGGTTATAGAGAAGCGAAGGTGAGTTAATTTACTCCTGCTGTGTAACAAATTGCCCAAAACCTACAGGTGAGAACGGCATCCATTTATTAGGCCATGGTGCTGCAGGGTGGTCTGACACTTTACTTTGCTCATGGTCTATAAAGCTGAAATTCAGCTGTCAGCCAGACTAACTTCTTGTTTGGAGGTCCTGGGGGCGGAATCTGAGGCCAAGCTCACATCAGTTCTGGGAGGAATTCATTTTCTTATAGTTGGTTGGTCAGAAGACCGACGTCTTTGATGGTTGTCCGTCTCAAGTCTACTCTCTCTTCCTGAGGGCCCATCTGCATTACCTCTTATAAGGCCCTCTTCATCCTCAATCTCTCTCTCTCTCTCTCTCTCTCTCTCTCTCTCTCTCTCTCTCTCTCTCTCTCTCTTTCTCAATTCCACTTCTTCCTTCAGTGACAAAGCTCTCAGCTTCGAAAGGCCCATGTGACCAGGCCCACCTCACTGGGATCACCTCCCCTTCTAGTAGAAACGGTGATCTATGAAGCAACATAATCTATAGAGAGACATTTTATCATATTCACATGCTCCAAGGACCAGGGCAGACATCTTTGGGCTGTCACTTTGGAAAATCTGCCCACAGATAGTGATGAAAATCTGCAGCTACTGCCTTGCTCTTTTGTAAGCTCTGTGACTTGTGACCACAGCAGCTTTGTCGACAACTGACCCACCCTCTGGTAGGGTTAAAGGGCCGAAGAGAGACTCTGTGGCTTTTTCCTCCTCCTATGACACTTGTAGACTGATGCATCTAAGGAAATCTGTACCTCTGGTGTTCGCTTCCCTCCCTGGGTACCACCTGGGTACTGATGCCAGAAGCACGGGAGGTTAGATGCTCCATCTGTCTTGGACAAATGAAGTTTTGGGAGCACAGCACGCTGAGGGTTCAGCACAAGAGGGCAGCACAGAGCAACAGCTCATAAATGGTGAGAGGATGACTTGGTGCTAGCTCTTTTGGAGTTGATCTGCTATGGGTTCTCCAAACAAGCCTTTTACCCAACATGTGCCTTCTAATCCAGACGCCAGGGAGTCTTTTTAGAAGCCTGATACTGTAGTGTAGTGTTGCACAACCTATTTCATTATTGATTTTCCTCCAGAAAGCCTTTCCATACATGTTCTTCTACCTCCCCTTCAATTTTAGTGCAACTATACTGCATGTCTATGTACATGGACTTTGAACATAAAAAGAGTCAAATCGCTTGCCACTAAGAGCTAGTTTTGTACCTCCTGGGGAAAATATCATCTCCATTGACAGTACATGTTGTAATGGGAGGAACGGTGCTCACATTTTAGTATTTATTAAATCTTTGGCTTATATGGTCTATGTGATTTGGCAAGGCGCTGTAATACTTCAGTGGTACTAAAAGGTTTTCAAGATTAATCTTGAAAAGTCAGAAGAGTCTTTGAACATGAAAAATCACCCAATATATTATATTTAGACTAACAACCCACAAAAAAAATGTAAAGTATGATCCCGTTTTTATGACTAAGTTGTATAGAAAAATGACTAGAGAGTTCAATCTGCAGAATGCTGTTTCTTAGTGGTTAGATCCTTCTTTAAGTGATTTGCTTTTTGGGAACGTGATAAATGAATATGTATTATTACATTCATGTCAAGCAAGTACAATTTTAGAAAGTCATTCTCTCTCTCTCTCTCTCTCTCTCTCTCTCTCTCTCTCTCTCTCTCTCTCTCTCTCTTGCCTTAACTGGTAAGCTGAATAGGCAGCATAAACTCAATCATTCATGTGTAGCAAAAGAACTATTTTCCATGGCCCATTCCTGACTCTGCTAGATCTCTAGAGGGCTTCAAGCCTCAAAGTTTATTGTTGCATTCTTCTTAATTCTGGTTGAATACATGCACATTATTTTCTGCAAAGAAATGACTAAGGAGTGTTCCTTCTCTTATAACAAGGTTTTGCATCCCCAGGGTCCCCTTAGTCCTGTTTACTTTGGATATTTCAGGAGTTACTATGGGGTTTAACTGTAGTGAGTCTTTAAGACCTCTTTTTAAATTCATAAACTGTCTCTAATCTTAGAAAAATGTCAGGTTACACTTTGGAGAGGTTTGGAAACTTGACATTTTGTAACCCAGTTGGAGTGTAGGCTGCTTCCATTCTGTGCACCTTGTTCTAATTTATGTCAGGAGGAATTATATGCAGGTCAGGGCTGAGAGCAGGTTATAATTAATGGGGTGGACAAGTGGATTTTTAGTGTTTCATAAAATAAAATGGAAATCACATGTGCTTGGAACTGTTGTGTGTTTTTAAATATTTACATTTATTCTACTAAACATTAATTATAACTGATATATTTTTCCTGTGAACTTGCTAACTGGGAGGTCATAAGCCATTGTTCACTGAGGAGAAAGTATGGATGGCAAGGTAGTTATACAAGAGTATTTGTGGGATATGTTGAGTGGACTTGTGGAAATAATCTAGTCTTAGTTTTTTCTCTTAATTTTCTCCCATGTTTAAAGAACCCACTTGCCAATATGATCCAGATGTTCATCTTTCTAAGGGAAAAGGAGATGATTTTAGCATGTGAAATCCCTCAGTTGCTCCTGGTGAAGAAGGGACGATTGACCAATGCTTAGAACTGTTAACCTTTTTTAAGTTTAGAAGTAGTAGAAGCATCATCAGAACCTTGGTCTAAATTTTCTTTGCACTTACATATCAAAAACCTCTGACTACTTGAGAATGTAGCAGTAACATGTTTTGTGGCTCTTCATAGAGAATTTTTTTAAAAAAGCAAAACAAAAAAAAATGATAGAAATGATACAGAATTTCAAAAACGAAAAAAAAGTAGAAGTAATAGCAAAAAATCCGTCATAGAGATTTTGAAGTTATAAAACTTAGATTCCAAACTGGACTCTGCCATGTGCCAACTGTGGCCCTGGGCAAGGTCCCGTCACTTAGAAACTCAGTTTCCTCATCTGTAGAGTACCTACTACTGAGAGTTCAAAAGTAGGGATTAAAGTCAGTGTCTGTAAAGTGCATATCAAACTGTGGGCACTAAAACAAAGGTAAGCCATGCTTATATAAAGGAATGGTCCAACAAAGGAGAAAGAAGATTTGTGTAAATCATATAACATGTCAGCTGTTGGAAAGTTAGGTATATTCATGTATTCTTTTTCTACTAAAATCAATATTATTTGCATCAAGCCAATGTTTCTTGTATATATATATTTTTTTTTCTTGTTGGATATATATATATATATATATATATATATATATATATGGCTGTATATACTGAAGAATCAATACTGTACAATTTAAACAAATTAGTCTATTGGGGTATAAGAACTACTTACATAGTATATAATGAGATTTTTTAAATTCTTTTCTAAGGAAGATATTTAACAATTTAAAGGAAGGGTCATGCCACACGAACTGAGTAGGTAGCAATCTGCAGTGCTCCCTTGTGTTGCTCAGATGATTGATTCAGGAGTATGTCTGACTTTTCTAACTTGAGTGATACTGTGTGTCCAGACTCTTGGCCCCAGAATGTCTTGGGCATCCAGTTAATCTAGAAATTCACTGACACCAGATGTTGGAGCCCAGTCAACCTCATTGACCTTGGAACTATTTTTGAGGATCCCAGTTTAGAAAATATCTTTATAACTCTCCAAGGTGTTTAGGCCTATAATAGTCCCTGGGTGTGTGGGGGTCATTACGTAGAAAGCAAAAGGGCCTAGAATCTGGGTGCCAATGTCCCTCTTCAGGGCAGGACTTGATGAAAATATACTGAGAGAAGACAAAACAATCAAATGGACAAAATGAGTGTCTTCCTTCCTTCCTCATTACTGGACAAAATACCCAACTCCCTGAAGTTGGAGGAAAAAAGGTTTATTTCAATTCACAGTTTGTAGAGGTTTCAGTCCCTAGTTGGCTGACTCTAATGCAGGACAGGGGGGCATCATGGAGGAGAAACAGTCCATGACAGGGTAGGCAGGCGGCAGGAAGCAGCAAGCAGGGAAACTTCCTTTCCATTTTATCCCACCCAGGCTACAGCCTGTTGGTGCTACCCATAGCCAGAGTGCAGTTTTCATTATCCTCACCCCAAACTGCTCTAAACCAATTTAGTTATCACACACCCTTAATCCTTATTCATACACTTCAAATCCAGCTTCTTCTGAAAAGCCCCATCTATGAAGATATCTGGATACAAACCGTTACAATCAACAAGAAGCAAACCCCATTGATTTTGTGTTTGCATGATCTATATTGAATATAGATTGTGCCAGGAAGATCACAAATTCTAGCCCCACCTGGGTAACTTAATGAGACTGTATCTCAAAAAGTAAATAGGCCTGAGATATAGCTCAGTGCAAAGGCTCTGGGTTCAATCTCTATTAGTGCAAAAAATGAAATCTAAGACATATATTCAATACATATATTCCCACAAAATACTCCACACTTGTGTGCAACATATATTAACTAATAAACTTGCTACACAAGTAGATATATTTCTGGTTGATAATAGAGTCCGATTTTAGAGTTTCACAGCTGTATGATTTTCAAAATAGTCGTTGTTTGGAAATACCAATCCCACCATGAAATTTGGCAACATTGATCTCCCTATATAGGAGATGTTTTTGTAGATCTATAAGTGAGACACAACTGATCTCTTCAGGTTCGTTCAGTCCTTTACTGAAATCTTTATGAAAACCCTACTGTATGCCCAGTAGATAGCAGGTTTCCTGATGCCTAACGGGGTCTCAAAATAAATTATTGACCTAGTGCTGCCTTGGGATGGGATGTCCTCATGCTGTTTCTCTGCCTCCCCTCCTCCAAACAAAAACCCCATGAGTGTGTGTGTGTGTGTGTGTGTGTGTGTAAGAGAGGGAGAGATAGAGAGACACAGAGAGACAGAGAAAAACACAGAGACAGAAACAATTTAGAGGGAGAAAGAACACACATGAATCACAGTCTTCTCTGTCCTCTTACACTGCAAGAGACACTTGGAATTGAAGAGCTGAAAGGGATATTGGCTGCCATTTTGTCAGTCTCTTATCTTGTACTTGATTATTTCTACAGCCATCTTCACCAAATGCAGGAAACCTGATGTAAGACTAGAGGTTGTTTTATCCTGGGCAGTAGTTTGGTGAAAAGGTGTTATTATAGTATTTGGTAGCTAATGTGGTATAATCTAAATTTCTTTTTTTTCTTAATTCTTAAGATTTTTATTTGCCCATGTTTGCAGTGCATAATGATTGCATTCATCATGGGGAGTTAGTCCATGTTCTTAACACATCTGAATTCTCTTTACATCTCCTTTGCCTCTCGCATAGTCTCAATTTCTGTGGGAATTGGAATGAGGAGCCCAAGTGAAGGTTGGACTGGTAGTGGCTGCACTGTGACAGAAGACATTTGAAGCCAGTCTGAGTGGTCATTATGTTTCCATCACTTTCTGAATAAGTTTAAATATGTGTGTGTGTGTGTGTGTAAATATATCTCAAAGTATTAATATGTAATAACAAAATTGATTAGAAATACTACATTAAAGTTACTCATTTTTATGCTGTCAGAATATCAAGTAGCAAAGAATGAATTTTTATCTGTTTCCCTTAGCATGAAAACATATAAAAGATTTACCTTACCTAAACTTTGCTACAAATCAAACCTCTTTATTAACCACAGTTTTCTGTTATGCTTTTCTAAGACTTTGAGAAACACATGGAAGAAGATGATGCTATGGATTAATGTAAAATTCATGGTCATGGATAGGATTATGCATTCAAATCAATCTCCTAACTTGCTAATAATGATCAAATAAAAAGATCTTTATAATGAAAATCTAAAGGAGCAATAAGATGTGGAATTACCTGAGAACCTTTAAATTAGATCCAGGATGTGGTTTATAATTATGCAACTAAACTGGGTGGACGCAAGCATTTCAGAAATGATTTTACGAGGATTTTTTTTAATAAAAAGATTTTCTATTAGGCGTTCAGTTAACCAGAAAATTAAATTAACCAAAACTCTCACACTTCCAGAAGATTTCAATTAATTGAGCTTTCACTGTATTTTTGTTGTTGTCTTAGTGCCTATGCAGAAATAATTCCATTTTCTGACTTACTTCTTGGAGGGAATTGAACATAGTCATCACCCTGAATGAGCAGGGCAAGAGTGGCTTTTTGTTTTGAGTTTTAATTGTTACTATGCAATATTTATGTGTGTGTGTGTGTGTGTGTGTGTGTGTGTGTGTGAGAGAGAGAGAGAGAGAGAGAGAGAGAGAGAGAGATTTAAAGATGCAGGATTAAGCAATGCTCTCACTATGATCTGACTTCCACCTTTCTTGTCACTATTCCTGTCTCAAGCCTGCTATTTAGAACAGAGAAGTGTTTTCCTGGAAGTGGAGCAATGTTTCCTATGGATTTTACTAAAGGAGTGCACAGAAGGAAATGAATCGTGATCCGTGGCTAAAATCATTTATATATAAAATGATGCCTTGCTTTTTAAAGATAACCAGGAAATGAGGAGAAAAAATAGTGAACAAATGAGGGGGAAAATCCTTCTCAAGTAGCAGAGCAAGACCAGATGGTCTGCATGTGTTTTTTTTTTCTTTTTTTTTTTTTCATATAGTCACTAAGGAAATTTTGTTTGATTAAGAAAACATTGGTCTTGATTTTCATTCAGCAGTTTTGAGAGATTTTTTTAAAAACATGAATACACACACATACACAACACAAACCGTTTTCATTCAGCCAAATGAACATTTGTGTTATTGTGAGTAAGATTTTGCTGATGTGAATGCGAAGTCTTAATGTTAAAGAAGAAAATGGGTTCCCAAGTCTCAGCTCTGAAAAGGAACTTGGAATTTTCCTACTCCCGAAGGACGCTTGATCATTACCATATCCATCATATTGTTGTAGGGTCTGGTGTTTTGTTTTGTTTTGTTTTCTTTTGATAGCCTAGAATGGAAGAAAGGCTGTGTACCACAGTGGCTAACTAGGATTTTGTGAGATACAGGGTAGACCCAGGGAGAGAAAATGGAGGTTTTGGAGTTCAACACCCCAGGGGGCTAATGTGCATAAAGCAACTGCTCCAAAGGACCGGAGTTTAATCCTCAGAGCTGCCAGTCAGGATCAGAAAGAAGAAGCACCCAGGCAAAGAATTGCTTCTGGATGCTGATAGGCAGGGGGCGGGGAGGGTGATCCAAGTGCCCTTCTTTGGACCAGTGATGTTTGGGGGGAGGTTAACTGGCAGTGGTTTGGGCACAACAAAGCTTCCTTGGTCAAGTCGCCAGCATTCCCACCTCTGTCTGATACCCTTTGCCCAGCGCCCCAGGAATGAGTGATTTCCCCATCTGCATTCTAAGGAAGAAAATGACTAAAGTTGTGAAGCTAAATATTTGCTTTGTTTGAAAGAGAGAGAGAGTCAATTATTTGGAATGGAAAGGAGATTTAGACACCTGGCAGAACTGTTTGGAACTGTGCCTTGAATCAAGTGCCCCTGTTGACTTGAATAAAGACATGTTACAAGAAGCTACTTAACAAGAGATAATTGACCAATCTTTAAAGATGATAAATCAGGAATTAAAAATTGCTTGTTCAAAGTGTGATCTTCAACATAATTATGACATGTTTTCTCCAATTATCATTTATGTTTATTATCAAAATAAACAGAACTCCCATTTCATATAGCTTAGCACTTTGAAAGCTCATTGTTTTAAAAGCTAGACAATTTTCGTAAGTAATTTTTAAGCCCTAGATTTCACCAGAAGTTTTAATTCTGCCTTTTTATATTTAAGAAGTTAGCCTCTTAACTACTTTGATTCAGCAAAAGCATAGCATGTACAGCATAAAATGCACACTAGGAATGCATTTCAATGAAAGCATAAAATGGTTAAAATAAAACTATTTTCTTTATATCCTAAAAAGCAATAAAATAAGACACAAAGCAAATGAACAAGAAATAACCCTAAGCCATGTCTGTAAAATCATACTCTTTGACATTAATTCCAAATTAATGTGTTACATTGATTATGAATTATGTTTATAATTTCTCTTAAAGACAGACCAAAGAACTATTTTTTTATTTTTTTATTTAAAGGGATAAAACAGAAAAAGGAGAAAAATATTACAGAATTTCAAAAAAACATAAACAGTAAGAAATCACTAGTTGATAAATTACATATTGCTCTTTTAGAAATAGTTGTTCAAGTTACAAAATTAAAGCACACAAAATAGACACTCGAGCAGTGAGACTGCAAACAGATCTGTTCAACAATCAAACAAGAACTAAGAAATACGGGTAACAATCCTGCACACATAAATATACATGCAGTTATATCTTTTATAGCACTTCCTATTTTCTCTTTTTTACAATAGCAATTATACATTTTTTTATTTAAAGAGAAAAAAACAGGAAAAAGGTAGAAATATTACAGAATTTCAAGAAAAGAAGATAAACAGTAAGAAATCACTAGTTGATACATTACATATTG
>PVLA01006836.1:0-115832 GCA_004027455.1 Hydrochoerus hydrochaeris | reverse complement strand
ATATCCTGTTATTTTCAGGATTACTGTCTGTGCCCTCAAATCTAGTACAGGTAGAATGACTGGAACAGAATATAAGACATCTAAGCAGAGTAGTGTGAGCAATGTGGGTTTTAAATCCTGGTGCACTACTAACAATATAGTGTATCAAGGCCATCTATGTTAGAGATTCTAGCCATCTTTCTCTGCCTCATTTCCGCTACGCTATTTTTCTGCCTTTGTCTGTCTAGTTTTCTCTTTCATTCTACTGCCTGACCCACTCATCGAGGCCTTTCTGCCACTGTTCCTAAAATCCTGGTATTTTTTTCTCTCTCTCTAGAATGTCCTTCAGTATTCTCTGTAGGGTTGGATTGGTGGTCACAAAACCTCTTTGTCATGGAAGCATCTTGTTTCTCCATTAATTTCTAGTGACAGTTTTGCAGGATACATCAATCTGGGCTGGAGGTTATTTTCTTTCAGGGCTTGGAATACTTCACTCCAAGCTCTTCTTGATCTGATGGTCTGTGTCGAGAAGTCAGATGTGATCCTGATGGGCTTACCTTTATAGGTAATCTGTTTCTTTTCTCTGATGGCTTTTAATATTCTGTTTTTCTATTGAATTTCTGGTATCTTGATTATTATATGTCTGGGTGTAGCTCTGTTTTGGTTGTAGGTGGCTGGAGTTCTGTATGCCTCACATAACTGAATGTCATTTTCTTTTCCCATGCTTGGGAAGTTTTCCTTAATTATTTCCGTGAAAAGCCTTTGTAATTTGCCTGTATGTATTCCTGCTTCTTTGTTCACATTTCTTATTCTTAATTGTAGATTCTCTTGTCACCCTCGAGCCTTCGTATTGTTACTGCCTGTTTCCTTTTTATTTTTAAGAGATCTTTCCTTTCATGATCACACATTGCAAACTTGTCTTCAAGTTTTGATAGTCTATCCTTAGTTTCTTTTAAGGAGTTTTGCCCACTTTCAATGGAGTTTTTAATATCCTGGTAGTCTCTTTGAATCTGCTTCATGTATTCTATATTTTCTTTATATTCTTTATTGAATGTTTCTCTCCTTGTTTTGTGTTCCTCTCTTCTTCCATCTGCATCTTCCTGAGAGATGTTTCCTGAGAGCATTTCTTTTATTACTTTACTCATATCTTGCTTCACTTGATTTAATATTTCAGTTTTGAGCTCATCTACAAGGTCCCGAAGATATCTCTTAATGTCCATTGAAGCCATGTCTAATGTTATGTGTTTGCCACCCTCAGTCTTCCTTTTTTGTTTTTCCTCTCCTGGATCAGTGCTCCCAGGGTTCTGGGCTGGGGGCCTCCTCCTGCCCCTCTCTCTTGTCATGGTTGAGGCTTCCTCCACACAGGTTACAGTGCAGGTCCCAGCCCCCTTCCCTGTTGGCCATGTTTCCTCCAAAGCACACTGGCAAGGGATCTCTGGCTTCTCCTGAATGCCTTTGTCACTGAGGTATAAGCCACATCTGCTTATGCCTGCCCCTCCCCACAGGGCCTGCCAAATTTCAGGGGCCTTCACCCAGTTAGTGTGTGCTAGGTGCAGGGAATCGATTTGGGATGGCTGATTGGGTCCCAGCCAGGGGCGTGGCCCAGTCCAATCAAATCCCATGAATCTGCTCTGGGGAGGGAGCAGCCAACTGAAGTCACTGTGGCTCCCATTTCAGGCTCCTCCTGCCCAATTCCAATATGTTGCCCATTTGGTTGTGCCCTTCCCATGGCGGGGGTCTCATTCCCAGCACTGACCATTGATTAATGAAGGGCCATTCATGGGCTCCACTCTACATTGGGTTCACCAACCCCTGACTTCAGCACTGCAGTGGTTCCTGTGAGTGGTGGTGGGAATGAATTTGGGCGGCTATGCGAGCCTACACAGATTCAACCTGGTGCAAATTCAGGCTGGTGCAAACTTGGCAGGTCGCCATGAAAATGCTGTGTCCCATAATTTTTAGCTGTTTCAGTTGTAGTCCCAATGTATTTGATGAGCTTTTCTATCTTTTAATTTCTTCCTTTGTCAAGAGGATGCATTTCCCTCTGTCTGGGTCTCTCCAGGGCGTTTTATTCTGGCATATGAGTTGTTTCTCCCAGGAGGCTTTGTATTTTGTTGCTCACTGATTGGCCATCTTGACTTCTCTCTGACCACTTTTAATACTCTGTTCTTGTGATGGATTTATGGGATGCTGATTATTATGTGTCTGGGTGTAGATCTGTTTTGGTTGTAGCTGGCTGGAGTTCTGTATGCTTCATATGTCTGAACATCACTTCAGTTTCCTATGCTTGGGAAGTTTTTCTTAATTATTTCTGTGAGTAGCTTTTTTATTTCATTTGTATTTGTCCCTTCTTCATTCACATTTTTTATTCTTAATTTATAAATCCTCTTGTCATCTTCTAGCCTTTGTATTGTTACTTCCTGATTCCTTGTTATTTTTGAGAGATCCTTCCTTTTGCAATCATACATTGAAAATCTATCTTCCAGTTTTGAAAGTCTGTCTTTAGTTTCTGTCAAGAAGTTTTGCCAGCTCTCAATGCAGTTTTTAATTTCCTGATAGTCTTTTTGGATCTATTTCATGTATTCTAGATTTTGTTTATATTCTTCATCAAAGGTTTCTGTCCTTTCTCTGGGTTCTTCCTTTCTTCCATTTGTATCTTCTTGAGGAATGCCCAGTTTTTCTTTTATTTATCTTCTTATATCTTGCTTCACCTGAGTTAGAATTTCAGATTTAAATTTGTCAGTGAGGTCACAGAATTATTTATTTTCGATGAGGCCATGTCTGATATTGCATGTTTGCTGCCCTTAATCTCCTATGTATTTGCCTGTCCTGGACTTATTTTCCCTGGGTCGGTGGTTGGAGGCTTTTGTTGTTTCATTCTTGTCATGTTTCTGGTTTCTTTCAGACAGGTGAATGGTGGAGGTCTCAGGACCTTTTCATATTGCTTACAGTTTTTCCACAGCATACTGGCTAGAGAAGTGCTGACCTCTCCTGTTTGTTGTTGATCTGTGAGGTGCAAGCAGGGGTGATGTAGCCCCCTCTAAGAAAGTCAACCAATGAGTGTCTTCAGTACGTTTGTGTGTGCCCTGTGGATGTCACTGGTTTGGGACAGCCTCATCCCTGGTTATTGGATCCTGACCAGGGGCATGGCCCAGCCCAAGCAGATCCCACCAATCTGGTTTGGGCCAGGAGCCACCTACTGATGCTGCCTCTGTTGTTGATTCAAGCCTGCCCTACCCAAATCCAATATGTCATCTTGCTGTTCATCTCACTCTGGGGAATCCAGTTCCCAGCACTCACCAAAGTCTGTGCAAAGTCAGTTTGCCATTTCCACCTCCCATTGCAGCACCTCCTCCTACCAAGGGTCTCAAGCTAAACAATCCCTGCTCTTGGCAGGGCTACAACCTCAGCTCAATTGTGAGTCGCCTGACTCTAAGACACGCCCAGTACTGCTACTGGAGTGTGCCCAGCTCCAGCCCTCCATCCACACTTATTTTTTTTCTTTTTCCTCAGTTTCTTCCTGGGTCATGAGAATTCCTCTCCTTTTATATGGTCCTCGCCATGGTGTTAAATTCTAGCATCTGAGTTGTTTTTCTCAGAGAGGCTCTCTATTGTGCTACCTATCAATCAGCCATCTTGGATCTCTCTCTTGTTTTGTAGAATTTTATATGGTCTATTTTAAAGAAAGTTCCATGTACCAATGAAAGAGTATGTATTCTGCCTCTGTTGGATGGAATGTTCTGTAAATGTTAAGTACAATTGAGCTATAGAGTACTTTAACTCATGTCTGCTCTGGTTTGTTTTGCTTTGTTTTGTTTTGTTTAGGGGCTTGGGGGTTTGCACCATTTATCAGTAGATGACAGTGACATACTGAAATCCCCATCACTGTGTTAGATCCAATATATCTTTAAAGACCTAATATTTTTGTTTTATAAAATTAGATGCTCCAATATTAGGTGCATATATATTTGTAATTTTTATATCTTCTTGATGAATTAACCCCATGATCATTAATCATTGTGTTCTGATGTTTACTATAGTGATGTTTGATCATTTTATATTTCTTGTTTGTGTATGTACTTTCCTAGGGAGATTTGTGCTTTCACATGCTATTGTGATGGTAGTTGTCCTTTCTTCTATTTTTGGTTATATGATGCCCTTAAATATCTTTCTGTGGTGCTGTCCTGATGATCACAAATTCCCTTAGATTTTGCCTATTTTTGGAGATTTTATTTCTCTTTCAATTCTGAAGGATATCCTTCCCGAGCATAGTAATCTTTATTCAATTACTTCCTTACAGGGCTTGAAATACATCACTCCATGACTTTTAGGGCTTCTGCTGGAAAATATGCTATTAATTTAATGGAGGTTACCCATAAATACACTTGAAACATTTTTCATTAGATTTAAAAATTCTTTCTTCGTCCCATATTTTTGAAAATTTGACTATCCTATGCTATGGTAAGTGTCTTTTCTAGTCATGTCTATTTTGGGTTTTATAGACCTGTACATAGACTAGGGAAGTGCTCTGCTATTATTTCATAAAATAAGTTTTCTACACCCCTTTATTTACTCCTCCTTTCAATATGTCAATGATGCAGATATTTGCTCTCTTAATGATTTTTCAAAAAGATCTTAAATATAGTTTTTATTCTTTCTTATCTTTTATTTTGTCTGAATGTGATACTTTGAAATATCTCTCTTCAAACTGGATATTCTTTCCTTGTACTTACCTAATTTGTTGTTGGGACATCTGGTGAACTTTTTATCTGACTTATTGTTCCTCCTCAAGACATTTATTTTTCAGGCATATTATAAGCTCAGGAAATGCAGCCAACTATTATGCAATATAATTTGGTACAACAAATTATTGCACATGTTTTAAAATAAGTTTAGATAAAGTTCTCAAACATCAGGTATATGTTCTTTAGGGACTTCTACTAGAAATAACAGAAACTCATCTACTGAGTTCTTCATTTCCAAGATTTCTAATTGATTCTTCTTCAAAAGCTGTATTTGCTGAATTTCTCATTCATATCTTCTATCATTCTCTTATTTCATTTAACTATTTGTATTCTCCTGGGTCTCACTGGGGTTTTTTAAATCATTGTTTTTAATTCTTTACCAGGCATTTTATCCAATTTGATATATAGTACATACTTGGAATATGTTACTAGAAATTTGGGATCATTAGAAGGTATTGTATTACTTATTTTTCCTCTAATTTTCCTTATTTTTTGTGTCCCTATGTTGAGATTTATACACCTACTTCTCCTTTGTGGAAAAATCTCCTTTATGACTTCCAATGTACCAGACCTTGGTTCTCTTTTCTAAATCATTAAAGTTTGCATTTATTAACATTAGCATTTTTATTTTAGTCATATTTCTTGCTTCTAATTTTTGAAATTACAGCTTATTAATCTTATATCATCATTACTTATTATTAAAGAACAAATGTGGTTTAGACATGTTGATATTTATACATAATATTGTCACATTCACTAAGACATAAGGGTTAAACAAAGTGTTTTTACTCATCACTGGGATTTTAATTGTCTTCTTAATATTTTATTGTATTACAACTGTATGTATATTGTATAAAATTACTTCAGAAGAAATTTTGACAGATATGTGTATATGCTCATGTACTGGTACACTGCCATATTCTGTAAACACTCAGTCTTTTTTAAAATGTGTACTTTGCATTTTAAGTTCTAATACTTGTACACAGGCATTAAAGAGAACGTATTAATTACTTTATCCTTCTTCTAGATTTATATTCATTTTTGTCTCTGAGTCTGTCAAATACTAAGAGAATTTTGTTAAATCTTCCACTATTACTCTAAGTACTCATATTTCCCCCTGTCTTAACCATTTTTGATTTACATTTTGGTATCATATTGTTTTTGTTATTTCTATAGAACAAAATTTCAATCAAAGTAAAATAGCTCTAATATTAGTTCAGTGAATTTTATCTTGAATTATGTAATGTTAATATTACTATACATACTTCCTTTTTATTAGACTTTATTTATTGTCTCTCTTACCTTTATGTACTTCTTCTTTTCAGTGTGGCCCTTGTAAGTAATTTAAACTTAGACTATGCTTTCCTCTAGAAGTGTTTTAGTCCTTTCACCAGAAATCAAACTTCTAAAGGGATCACTGGTTTTTCTACCTTTGTCTTCCTATGATTGTTTATGTTTATGTTTTCTCATTATTGTTTCTTATTAAGAACTAAAAATTTGAATAAATTTAAAATTAGGACAAATAGAGATTCTAATTATTTTTTAAAGAATTTTAAAACCTTATATCAATAGATTTGAAACATTTTTAAGTAGATGATTCATTGAAAACTACCCAGAAATCAATATAACATATATAAATCCTTTAGTAACACAGTGCCTCAAATATAACACATATAATGAACTGAATATAATTAATATTTATTTTAAATTTGACTCTGTAATTAAAATCTTCTTACAAATATTACTCCAGCATCAGATGGATTGTGAATTCTTTTAAAAATTTAAGGAAAGAGTAGAATCAATCTTTCAAAAATTCTTCTAGAGATTATCAAAAAAGTGAAATACCTTGACGCATTTACGAGGTCCAAACCTGACAAGGAAATTTCAAGAAAAAAAAATTACAAACTAATTTCTTTCATAAAAATAGATATAAAAGGCCTACATAAACATTAGCAGGCACAATTCCAGGTGACACATTGAAAAATAACTAGATCCATGTATTTCATAAAGAAGTATGGCTCAGTCTTTAGATCAAGTCATAGCCTCAGTTTTTAAAAGTGATAACAAGAGATATTCTTTTCCTCAAATAGCTTTATTGGGGGGAAAAATCTTTTAACTGAATGACTCAGACAAAGAGGAATGGAAGCTTCCAGAAGAGCTAACAAACTAACAGCCCAATACAGTGTTAGGTATCTAAGCATTTACTATAAAATTTTTAAAACATTAGCTGGATATACAGAGACCTTTTCAGGAGTGAATTTTGTTGTACTTTTTAAATGTTTTATCATTTTGAGTATTTAAAATAATACATGTAACAAATCCCTAAAAATGAAAAATTTCCATCCCTAATAAATCAACCATTTCATTTGCCATATTTCTTGCTATTTTTATTTTAAACATATATACGTTTCATACACAGTTGTACAACAAATCTGAAATTTTATTGTGCACTTCACTTTAGCATTTGTTTCTGGATAAATTTCATACTTATCAATGTTTACTAATTATTGCATTCAATCTAGTAAATAAACTATAACTTACCTATGACATACATAGGTATATAACAAAATGCTATTTCTGCTAAACCATTAAAGTTTTTTATTTAAAATTCATTCACTGAAACTCACCAAATACTGCCAAAATTAAAAATTAAATGGTCACCTTAATCATTGTATTAAATATCTTTTATAAAATTATATATTGATTCATTATTTTTGAATATCAAAGAAGAAAATGTGAAGTATATAGTAAGGAGAAAATAAAATTATCAAAAATAATAAAAGTAACTTTGACAAACATCATACTCAATGGTAGGATATGAATCCTTTTCCTGTGAGATAGGGAAGCTAGCAATGTCAGCCAGCACATTTCCGTGCCATATTAAATTAAGTATGTTAGCCAGTGAAATAAGACAGAAAAAAGGCATAATAATTAAAACAAGGAGAATCACTTTCTTTATATCTATACACAGATAATATGAAGATGTAAATGGAAAAAGAATAATAATTAGAATTAATAAATAAATTTAGCAATTTTGCTTAAAAATATCAATGTGCAGACTTCAGTTTTATTGCTGATACAAAAAGAAAATTAAATTACAAAATAACATCAAAATATCATCAAAATATCACATATTCAAGATAAATTTTACAGCAAATGTTCAGTAAGTCTGAAAAACTATAAAACAATGCTGAAAGAAATTAAGAAATACCTCACATACATATGTAAGTCATGCCTCAATTTTATGTATAAGTTGAAGGATATCTCAATCAAAATTCAAGCTGTTTCTAAAATTAAAATAAAGGTGAAAATACAAATATGTTCAGGATAATCCTTAAAACAGAAGCAAAATTTGGAGAACTTGTACTACCAAATCTAAAATTATACAAAATCATAGTAATTAAAGCTGTGCAATAGGGACTCAGGAATCTAAACTATAGACTAATGGAACTCGATAGTTTAGAAACAGGTCCACACAAATAAGGTTATGGCAAATGTGACATTTCAATATTGATAGAAAAACATCAGTTCTTTTAAAACACTGTGAAAGGTCAATTGTTATCTACATAGAAAAAAAGATCTTTGAAATAATTTCCACCTAATATTATTAATCACCCATGAGTACAAACTATATGCAATACAGAAAGATTACAGTTCTTCAAATTAAGGGCATCAGTCTGGAGACCAGATTCATTTTATGTCAGTCCTGATGGAAACTCCAAAGCTATTCTGCCTCTAGTCCTTGCTCAATTCAGGAGATGTTAGTTATACATGAAAGGAAGAAGAAAACATAACTCTAAAATAACTGTCCAACTAACTGACTTGCCGATGTGTGCTGGGTGAGAAAGGATTATTGTTGCTTCTTCCTACTTTGTAATTTATTACATGCTTCTAATTTCAGAAATGGTCATAAATTTTCCATGAAATTCATATTGATAATATTAAAGAATATTAGGTTAGTTTGATTATTTAAATGTAAGCCTCACTGGTTCTGTTTTAAAGGACTTGAAACAGATGTATGTATATAATGTAGTTATGAAATATTTTGATTGTAAAATGTTAGCTGAAATATTATTTCATTTTAATTGGAAGATGAAACTCCTATCCAAAAGATTTGCATACAATATTAATATTTTTCTTCACTAAGTATAAATATCAATCTATTTCCCTACAAAAAGAATTCAAGTGATCCCTTGGATATGTGGTATGCTTTAGCACTCACATAAGGTTTAAGATACTATATTTCATTAGCAGACGTGAGGGAGGAGAACACAAAGTCAATAAGAAGCCAAAACCTCCCTGCCACTCAGTGCCATGCGCAGGCTGCTGGGAGGAGAACTGGATGCCTTTTCGGATGCCACAGTACTTTCCTGTGAGCTGGTGACATTCATAGACTTCTGGGGAGGAAAACAAGAAGCCAACAAGAAACCAAGCCCTCCCTGCCAGTTGGTGCCATGTGCAGGCCTCTAGGGGGAGAACCAGAAGCCAGCCTTTTCCTGTGAGTCATTCATGAACTGCTAGGGAGGAGAACAAGAAGCCAACAAGAAGCCAAGCACTCCCTGCCAGTCAGCATCATGTGTGGCCCACTGAGGAAAGATCCAGATGCCAGCTTTTTCCCATCAGTCAGCACCATGTGCAGACTGCAGGGGAAGAGAACAACAAGTCAAGCCCCCTCCCTGCCAGTCAGTGCCATGTGGGCCACTTGGAGGAGGACCATATGCCAGCTCTTTCCCATAAGTTGGCACCATTTACAGACTTCTAGGAAGGAGAACAAGAAGCTAACAACAAGCAAAACCCTCCATGCCAGTTGGTGCCATGTGCTGGCTGCTGAAGGGAAAACCAGATGCCAGTCTTTTCTCATGAGTCAGCACCATTTACAAACTGCAGGAGAGGAGAATGAGAATCCAACAAGAAGCCAAGCTCTCCCTGCAAGTTGGCAACATGGACGGGCTGCTGGCAGGGAGAACCAGATGCCAGCCCCTTCCGATGTGCAGGCTGGGAGACAAGAAGAGCCAATGTCCTCCCACTACGCACCAAAAGTGACCAGTCGATCCAGAGAAACACAGGCTGTGATGACAACTATTGAGGTAAAATATAGTCTAGTGCTTGTAGTGTTTAGTGTATCATTGACTGCAGGTCCAAAGCCAGTAGTCTGATTATCTATTCAGAGGATAACAATACACAATGTAGCATCTAGGGGGGATCTCCTTCTGAAGGTGGTAGGCATTGTTAACTCCCTATTAAATTGTTTTCAAGTCCTGTATCATTTTCATTGTTTTGTTGGGTTGAGTTTTGTTTTGTTTGATTTTATTATATCTGATGGCATGGGCAGCTATTTCAAAGATAATAAGACATATTATCATAGCCATTTTGGATTTACTATTATCTTGTTCTGAAGTCCTTTATTGCATTCATTGTTTCATTCTTGTTAGTTCTATTCTGTTCTGTTTTGTTTGATTTTTACTATGTCTGAAGTTATGAGCAGCTATTTGAAAACAAGAGGCATTATGGTAACTGCTGTTATTTCCTATTACATTGTCTTGAAGTCTTGTATTACACTGTTTTGATTGGCTTTATTCGGTTTTATTTGGGTTGGTTTTATTCTCTTTAAAAATTTTTAAAAAGATATTGTATTTAATATTCAGAACCCATCAACTTTGATTTTAAAAAAAGATCTAGAGACACACAGGAAGAGATCAATACAGTTATAGACCACAAGGAAATGACATGTTCATTAAGAAACTATTGAGCCGCCAGCATGCAGCTCTGGTAAGTGGCTGTGGCCTGGCAGGGCGCAGCCACCCCAGGGCGAGAACCATATCAGCATTTCCTGAGATCTGCGACACGCATGTTGGACCTTGGGGCACTGGGAAAACCGGCAGTCAGTTCACCCCTCTGGTGGGTGGCTGTGAGCCTACTGGTGTTCGGGCTAAGAATCAACATCAATCTCCCCCGCCCCAGCAATTGAGAGCCAGAGATCTGAGCATGTCTTGCGAGTTTGACTATATGCGATATAGCAAATAAGGGGGATTTTCTTCTGCCATCTCTTTGAGGGAAAATATTTTTATCTCTGTTTTGCTCTGCTTTGATCAATGGTATTGCTCTATTCAATATTCTGTTTTTGTAATTTCAGTATTTCCTTCGATACTGCTCTGCCTGATTGAAGGAACAACTATTGTGAAGAAAACCAGATGTACTATTGTACCTATTGCTGTTGTCCTGGTGGCCTGCTGTGAGGTTCTGGGCCAATTTCACTGCACTGCCTCAGTTGGCTATGTCCTGTCTTATTCTGCTATATTTTACTACCTTCAAAATAAAATAAATAAGTAAAATAAAAAATAATAATAAATAAGAAAAAATTTAAAAAGCAAATAACAACAACAAAACAGATCAGTAAGGTACTGAGCAACCTGAAACATGATATAACTAAACACATAATGGACTTAAAAAGCAAAAGGAGGAAAAGCAAGTGCTCTAAAGGATATAACTGCATATATATTTAAGGGTGTAGGATTGATAATTATGTTGCTAAGTTTTTGTTGGATCAGAGAACGGAGCTGTTTGCAGCCTCACTGTTTGAATGTCCACTTTATATGCTTTGATTTTATAACTTGAACAACTACATCCAGGAAGACAATATGTAATGTATCAAATAGTGATTTCTTACTGTCCATTTGTTTTGAAATTCTGTATTGTTTCTACCTTTTTTTTCTGTTTTGCTTTATTTTTCCCCTCTCTTTAAATAAAATTTTAAAATAAAGAAATTATTAAGTCAATTGCTTATACATATAGAATATAAGATACTATACACTTAATTTTATTCTAAAATATAGAATAATGTTACTTTTTAATTTCTGAATTTGGTTAGTCAAGTCAAGCTTTTAATTTTGTGAAAAAAAATAAAATACAACTTTTCTTTTCGGGATTAAGTTCATTTATCAGCAGGTTTTATAGGTCAACTATGCCTGAAATGAAAGGTAAGAATTTAGTAACTGCTTAAATCCAACCTACAAATGAATTAAATATTATTGAAGGATGAATTAAAGTGTGTGTATGTTCACAAAAGACCATACTAGTACTTGCCGGGGGATGGCATCTGCCTATTTTCAGCATTCTAAGAGTCTGAGACAGGATTATGAATTCAAGCCCAGCCTGGTCAATTTAGTGAGACTTCGTCTCAAAAAAAAAAACAAAAAAAAATTAAAAAGGAGTGGGGATGTAGGTCAGTAACATCTGTGTTTCATCCCCAGTACCACTAAAAAGGAAAAACCTTAGATTTCTAAGAGGTTTTACAAACCTACTAAGGTGTATGTGAAATTGCACTTATGTAGAACAAATAACTTATTTAGGAAGAAAATTACATTACCCAAATGGTAACTTTTTATCTTTTCTTTCATCTAAATAAATTATTGGTGAGGCTTTTAAGGAATGTAACCAACTGAAGTGACCAAGATCTTCAGTGTCCTATGATTTTAATTGGTTACAAAGCGTCTTAATAACTTGCTTTCCTAAGGTTCTAAAAATTAATAAAAATCTTTTAAGCCAATAAGACTTGGACTGTGTAGGAATTTTCAGCAGCTATATAAGGAACACATTCTGAAACTACAGGCAGGCAGTAAAAGAAAAGCACTGATGCATGTAAGATAACTGAAGTTCTAGGGAGACTGTATTTCAAAGAGAGGAATTAGTCACCAGGGAGAGTAAGCTGTCAACACTGCAGCATCTGCTTTCTGACATGCTTCACAGCTCTTCATGTTTCGCCCACAGTTCAGTATGAATAAGAGTCATAGAAGAAGGCAACAAGACTCACAGGCCACCCACTGAGATGACATTTTCCTCTTAGTAAGCAAATAACCTCAAGTGCTCCCAACTGAAATGGATATATAGCATCCCTAACTAGCAGAAATACAACCTAAATTGTAGCTATTATGAAAATGCCAAAAAGCTAGAGATATTAATTTCCAACTTTATCATAAAGTTTTGATGAAGGGGCAATTACAAAAATTCAAAAAACAAAGTAATTTATCCAATCATGCAGGCCATGATGGTTTTATTGATATTGGAACAAACTCAGCAGGCCTTTGTGGTGCTGTTGAAATAAAGAAGTAAATTGCAAGAGTGAAAAGTACTGGGTAAAAACTTTTAGTATAATAACAAAAACATAAAGTACAGAAAAATATATTACTGTCTTTAGAAGCAATGGGGAGCAATAAAACTAACCCTATCATTAGAGTTCTTCAATACTGAAGAAAGCAGAAAAGTCAACCCACTGATCTAAAAAAAAAGCAAACAGAAAAGTTGTCAAGATAGTGCTTAGGAGACCAGGTTGTGGTGCCAGGTAGCCGAGTTTGGGTGTAGATACTAGTGCTTACTGTAGTACCTTCTGGTGCTTACTGTACTCTAGTGAGACTGAATCTCCTTATCTATAAAATAGGAATGAAAATGGGACCTACCTTCAAGATTCTGATGAACTTTTAATGAGATTAATTTATGTCTGCTGTTTCCACCTGATGCAAGGTAGGCTCTTTATTTTCTTACAATGAAGACTAAATATTTTGATGCACTTAAGAAATAAGCAGATAATATAATAATACCTGATAGATGTTCTGCACTTCTCTGTCATTCCATCAGATATCTGTTAGCCACCAATATGGCAAGCGCCACACTAGACATGGAGAATACAGAGACAAAGAATCTAGTTCCTTAAAAAACTTCCCATCTTATCATTTTCTTTCTTTTTCTGAATAGACATTGCTAACGTGAAAATTTGCTCTAAATGTAAGCCTCCCTTTTCCTACCCAGAATTCTTGTATTTCTGAGAATTTTTTAATTTTAGAACCTCAGACATAATTTATATTTTTTTCATATTATTCTATGAACTTGATTATAATAAGAAATGGAAAGTTTAAAAATAAGCACAATTTTTTAATGTGATTGAACAAAACTCTTTCAAAGACCTTGAATGCTATTAAGTGGATGTTGGAAAGACTGTGTCATATATTTACATCATTATATTACTAGCTAATAGAAAACAAGTTTAATTTTTAAATGAAGAAAACATGCACTGAACCTATTAGAAATGTTTTAAAAAGTGAGAATCTATTTCACTTGTTGTTTACCAATAAAAAAGGAAATGAAAAAAATGTAAACTATAAACAGGAAACTCAGATCAGCAAACTTAAAACCATCTCCTCAAAATTTGTGTCTAAATATCTTGTGAGCATTCTCATTTTGCTTTTATAAAAATGTGTGATGTTTCGGTTCAATAAAAGCAATACTGTGTATGAGAAGCTACTAAAAGAAAGGAAGAAATGCTAAGCAAATCACGTTTATGGGGAAAAGATGTTATTTTTTCCTATATTTTATCCATTGCACATGAATAAGTTCCAATAAGATAAGATGTAGTAGTTAATTTTAAAATGCCTTATGTTAGGATTGAAGATATGCATTGAAAATAAAATACAAAAAGTCTTGAATTATGATTTTATAGGAATATAAATTTACATAAATACATATTTCTCATATTTGATACTATCAGAAAATGAATGAGAATAATAATGTTTCAGTGTTTAATTTTATTGTTTTATTCATATCACTAAGAAACAATAATAACTATTAAAGGTGGGAAAGATTAATGGATGTTAAGCAGGTAAAGGTTGGCTTTATAAGAGGATACTGAAATAAAATTAGCTACCTTTTCCATAAAATACAATCCACATAAAAGAGAAACCTGTCTGCTCAACAGTGATCTGGTGAGTAAGGGTAACAGCACTTATGGTGGACAGACTAACACAGTGTGCCTCCAGATTGGTGTAGTGAGAAGAGTCAGTATCATTTCTATGATTTTCCTGACAAGAATGCATGACCTGAATGATAAGTAAACATACTACAATATGAAGGACTTATACTTCAAATGCCATAAGTATACTAGAAACAGGAAAAGGCTGGAATTGCTCCAGACTGAAGGAGATGATGATAAATGACAATCAAAAGCAATGGATGTTCTTGAATAGAATCAGGAAAGAAAATGATACATTGTTCAGATAGTCGGTAAGATTTGAACAAGGTTTGTAGACTGGATGAGAATGGAGTGCAATGTTGCTTTCTTGACTGGAAGGATATAGAAGGCTATGTGAATACATAGGAAAGTGTCCGTGTTATGAAAAGTATGATATGGAATACTTAAAGGCTTTAAAGTTTTTCATTAATTAAAGGAACATTGAAATAAGACATGGAGGATGATGGAATAAATGAGATAAAATATTCCCAATAGGAGAATCTGATAACATTATGACTTCTTTGTATCATTCTTGTAAGTTTTCAGTAGATTTGTAACTAAAAGAAATTTTAATTAAAATCAATCTAGGAAAGCTGCAGCATATATGCAGAATATATATGATAGTGAGTTAATATCCTTATAATACATACAGGTCCTATGAATAAGTAAAAAAAGAAAAACATCCATATAAAACTGGCAAAGGAAAGACCAGGGGTTTATCTCAGTGGCATAAGTGCCTGCTTAGCAAACGCAAGGTCGTGAGTTCAATCCCCAGTACCAAAAAAACAAAAAAAAAAAAAACAAAAAAAAAACAATGGAAAAATGGCAAAGGATATTTAGAAATGAATTATTAATTCAGAAACACCAACAACTTACTAATGAACACACAAAAACTATTCAAGCTCATTAATACAGAAAGTTGTAAACTTTATAAATTATAATCACTTTTCAGATATCACATTAGCAAAATATTATTTAAAAATAATGCTCAAATCTTGAAAGGGTATGTGGTCTAAGTGTATGTGTATGTGGCTTAAAGTTTAAGTGTGCAAGCATGTAGTTTGAAGCTTGAGTCATTTGCAAAGTGAATTGCTTTCTTATAGTTCACTCAAAAAACTTCTTACTCTCCTTTTAGTGCTGTTCAGGGTACTTTACTGTCTACACTAAACTAATATTCAGTAATTCACATACGCTGTGGGCTACCTGGTATCCTCAAAAATATGCCATTTCATAATCTAATGTTTTACAATACCTAGAATTTTAAATAACTGAGGCTAAAGTATGAAAAATAGATTATGGCATGTTAATCATCTTTCAAAGTGCTAAAAGGATAAAAATCACTGAAAAGAGAGGGGAAAAATGAATGGCTTTCACTCTACTGTTATGATACAAATCAATACCATGATTTTAACCACAAAAATATAAGACTGTTCTCCAAAACTAGTGAAATTCAACTGTATACAACAAAGGAAATAAGATTTGTTAAGGAATGGGGATAACATATACCCTATCATCAATAAACACAGCAAGATGATATTTCACCTAGATTTTTATTAAAAGGTTGGTTCCTAATGATAACTAAATGAAATAATAAAACAAATTTAAAATTAGCTGAATTCATTTCCTTGATAACACATGATAGAAAGACCATTATAATTTTAATGAGCCTTTTGTAAAATTATTTTAAGCAACTGATCAAGAGCCTAAAGAAGATTTGAGAAGTTTAGTCTTCATACCAAAAGGCTTAAAGAAAAAGTTTTAATGCCAAATAATTAAATTCTAGAATATTATAACAATGCCTTAACATTTATCTTAGAAAAGAATATTTTAATGTCAGTGCATACTAATGTACAGCGGATTAAAAGGAGATTAAACTTGGACAATATATTGAAAAGATTATTGTTATATTCTGACTTCAATCCAAAGACATTTTATCTCAATGCCAAAAGAGAAAACAATTTAAAACTATGTAAGATGTTACTTTTGAAACAAAAATATATTTTTCTAGAAATATGATGATTTGAAAATCTTTTAGAAATTGTAAAATGTAACAGAAAATTAAGATCCTACCTTGCTAGAAGCACAACCTGTAACATTTGCAAAAACAAATCTAATAAAGTAGGTATATGCCTTAGCAGGAAAATATAAGACAATATGGAAAAAATTAAGAAATAAACCATATCTCTCTATAAGACTGCATATCATTAAAATGTTAATACATGTTAACCTATAAATGTAAAGCAATTCCATATGAATCTCAACATGACTTTTATATAACTTAATAAATTGATTCTAAGATTTATATCAAAGAATGAAGTTTCAAACAGTAAAGTCTTAATGGGAAGAACATAGAAACTTGAACTATTAGATAAATGATTTTTTAAAACTATAGTAATTAGAGCGGCATGGCTTTTCTGCAGAAATCAACAAAAAAGATGATTAGCAGCTGTATTACGTACATGTACCCATTTGCCAAGATGATTATAAACTTCATGTACTAGAAACACGTACTTAAAAACAAATTAGTAGGACAGAATCTGGGACCCAGAAACCGAGCTCTTAGCAGTGATGGAAATTTGATTACAAATCTGTGAGACAGTGGGCTAGAGGATAAATGACACTAGCACCACCAGCTTAAACAGCCAAATACATAATCACACCTATATCTAAGTCCAAAACATCAACTTATTTTTACTTGGTAGGGATAAAGGACATTTAAATAAGCCATTCTTTGAATACTGTACAGTACATTAAAAGGAAATAAAATGCAGATGTACTATTACCACCATTCCAGATCCCCCAAGCCAAAAAAATAAAATAAAAAAAAATAGTAAAAGACTCCATCAGTATTTACTTGTATGCCTACTTTATAGAATTAATTGCAAAACAAAATGCCATGCTGAAATATCTGCTCTTCTACTCTCAAATCCCATGACACAAATTCTTCAACAACAAAAGAAGAATGTTAAAAAGCATGTTTTAATCTATTTCATTAGCATATGTTTGGAGTACATGAGGTTTACACTCATCTTAAAAAGTTGATAAATGTACTTAACATATCTTAATTCATTTTATTCCCCTTTCCCACCACACCCACATCCCTCTTTCTGTCTCCAGATACTCTTTACCTATTTTCAACATTATTTTTGCATTTGTTTTAGTTCATGTTTATGACATGATTATGCTCATTGTGGGTATTTGACACACATACGTATGCATCTTAAATCCTTTGGTGCCCTCTTCTCCTCACTTTCCTCTTAGTCTCTTGGATCCCTTCCCATTTGCAAAAGATCTATTCTCCCTGATAAAGTTTTATCAATAATTTATTTTGCTCTTTAATTGTATTTGGCATTCCTAACCTGAAAGAAATCAAAATTAATAGGATTTCCCTTACTTTGAATAATTACACAAAGTCATCCTAAACTTAGTTTTGTTGTATGTATGTTACCACAAATATCCCAGACAGAATTTAAAATTTTATCTTGAATTTTCTAATAGGTTTTTCTTTTCTTTTTGAAGTGAAAAACATTCTTCTCTCTATGTTACTAACATAATTCTAGCTTTCATGTATAGAAATTATTGATTTGGCTACATATCAGTTAAGAAAATTTAGTACATAAAAAAGCATAAAAACTTTAAAACACCAAAAGATATAGACAATAAAGACTTAATATCCTTATTAAATGGAATTCATTTAAATTAGTGAGAAAAAAAGAAAAATGAACAGTCAATATAAATAGACAACTTATAAAGACATGTATGAGTGGAAAATAAGCAAAAAATTTTTTTGAACCTCAAACAATAAAGTGTTAATTTTCACCTTTTGAATTGGCAATTTTTAAAATCATTGTTGAAGAAAGGGGGTAAGAATTTTGCTGAGATTATGTAATGTATTAAAATTTTTTATAAAATCTGTAATCTTATATATATATATATATATATATATGTATATAAATAGTATGAAATTTACAAACACACCAAAGTTGATATCTATATTTACATCTTTATCTATAAATCTATCAAATAGTCTAAAACCCAGAAACAAATATGCATCTAGTACATACAAAAATAGCCATGCTGGTTGATGATATTCGAGGTCTATTCTAATTCATCACTTTCCTATTTTAATTGTTCAATGCCCATAGCACACTGAATACTATACTTGTTAATATCATACATTAGTAAAATATATTACATTTGAGTATGTGGAAATTTTGAACCTATATTTTTAAAATGTGTACATTAAAAAACTATAATATAAAAACAGTTTTTCATGTAAGTGTATTTCTGGTACAAAAATATACAAATTTATGAAACAAAAAAGAACAAAGAATTTACTTTTAATATGCATGTAAAATTTCACTTCAGATGAGAGTGAAAAAGTGAAAAATTATTATCTACTTGAAAAAATGTGTAAAACCTTTTACCTATGTTAAAGTAAATCCTTCAGGATAGGAAAATTTACTTTAAACAAAGAAAGTATAAAAGGTAACTAACTGAACTATCAACCAAGGAATATGAATAAATGAGTTACATTCAGAATACAAAAACATTTTCTTAAAGAAAAAAATAACATTTACAGGAAACTTTCAATCCTTAAGAAAATGAGAATGAGAAACAAATCTCCAAAAGTTAAACATGTCAAAAATAGTGAAAGGGGAAATAATAAAGTCACAAGTCCTAAATAAAGCAAAAAATTAAAATAGCAACCTCAAATTTTCCATTCTCAAGTAAATATTTAGAAAAATTTTAAATCTGTAGATATATCTGTTAAGGCCAAATAAAGTAGCAGACTGATCATTCAAAATCACATGAGCCAGTTATTTCTACTGAATAATTTTCCTTTCCTATCATTTAAAAAGAAATGATATGGTAGCACAGAAATGAGAAGTGTAAAAATATTCAAGAAGAAATACAAAGTTATTTTCCTCAAAACACAGGAAGTTCATTCCTCAGTATCATTTCCTCATAATAGGGAATGGCATTAAAATACACATTAGAGATGCAATTTTGTTAAAGACAAATAATTATATAGGAACACTTTATCAGAATAAATTCTAAGTAATTTTTTAAATTATGTATTACTTGGAGTTTGGAACTTAAATTTATAAATCCCATTATCTTTAATGTTATTTATTAAACAAAGTGCAACCAAAAAGTAAAGAATGCTGTAGCTTTTATGACAGTCTGTTAATTTCACCCATAATAAGCAAAGCCATCCTTTAATTCAGAACCATTAAGCCAAGTAAATATTGCCAGCAAGTTTAACTTTTACTTACTAATGTCAAGATAGAAAAATGGCTTAATACAAGGCAAACACTCACAAATATAAAGATATATTTTATCAACCTCATATATAACTACATTCTTAGTTAACCAGAATGTATAACAATTAATATTCAGACAGTAGAAAAATGTCATTTCTTTAACTTCAAGTTTATTAATACACATGATGGTAAACTGTGATAGTTTTATTTGTAAAGTTATTGCCACAAATTATTTCCATGTATGCTATTATGCATCCAAAGCTGGGTGAATAATAGCATACATGGAATATGAGGAAAATTCTAATAATGAGAACTAATTTATCTATCTAAATCCCAATATTATTTGAAATAAAGAGAAATGCTATAAAATACACACCAGAGTCTAGATAACTACACCAAATCGGTACCAAGGGACAACAAAGTGCTTTTATGTATCCTGAACAAACTACCATTTTGGAAAACATGAAAAAAGGAAACAGACACCTTTTAAAATTGAGTAGAAATTTCTCATTTATTTTTACTGATAAACACATTTTTGCTTTTATAATGAACATTTACCTTTTTATATTTTTTTCCTCTGTAATAGTAAATCTTGAATTTATTCCCTATTTTATATTCTTTGCCTTTAGAAACACAGTACTGTAGTCAGAAAATTGCAATGATAACAAAAATCCTTTAATCATTCTGAGTGTCTTAGTTCTTGCAGATAAGTGCCCCATGTTATTATCAGTTGTTTTTAATAATGAACGATGGTTAAATATACATAGAAATGACCAAAGAACCAAAATTCCTGTTACATCATGCTCACTAAATTTTAATACTAGCCTCTATATAAAAACACCATTTGAAACAATCATCTCAGACTAGAAGTCAAAAAGTACACTAGGGCACTGCTGATTAGGTTCTCAGTAGTCACAATTATGTAACTTTCTTTAAAGCTGTGTTTCAGAGCCAAGGTTTGACTTACACCCTCTTCTAATTCCTAGATGCTGTGATCATCTGCCTTCCTTCTGTCTTGCTCTCAGCTCACTTCAGTATACCCATTAGTTTCAGATGTCCAAACCAACAAAGTTGTGTGATTAGGTTTCCAGTTTAACATAGTGGCTAAGTTACTGCAGTAGAACTCATTACAGGTGGCATTATCCTCTAGGAACTTGACTTATAGCTGTTTCAAGGCAATGGCTGTCAGTAAGTGAATTCCTCACACTGGAGCTAATGACATTTCAGGAAAGATTAGGCACCCTGCATCGATATAGCAGTAGGAACTTTTGAGGTGCCTTTCATGATTTCTAGTGCAATCATGATGATATTTGAGTATCACTCATTTCATCCTTCAGCAAATATTTATTTAGCATCTAACCATGTATGACATCACAAAATACATAATAAAATTTACAAATTTGATGCATAATCCTTGATAATAAAACCTTAAAGTCTTAAAGAAATTTTGATCCAATGTGTAAAATTGTACATAATAAAGTTCACTCAAAAATAGAACTTGAAAGCTGCATCCCAAAGTGTTAATGGTAGTTATTCTTTAGATGCTAGGATTACTGGCAGTGGTATGCTAATAAAATGTTTAATAATTGGCTGTATGATCACCAGAGAAATAAATATAAGTACTGGCTAATTTATCCATTGGTATAAGGAATTTAGTATAAGGAAAATATGAGAACAAAGGATTACTGAAAAAAATATTTTTAAAAGCTGTGCATTTTTGCCTTTGCTGGTTTCCATGTTTTGCTTATTTTAATATTACAGTCTATTTTCAGGCTACCAAATTAATGTCAACCAGTTCATAAAGTTTTTACTGTTAAAGGCCAGGATGTCAGCTGGCTTCAGCACACCTCTGATTAGATAAGCTCTAATATATTTCTCTTCTTTTCAAAATGTCTTTAATGATAATGACAATAATGGTCTCCCCCAGGAATAGACCCTGAATAGCACAGAACAAGGATGGAAGGAGATTTTTTTTCTTTCTCCATAACATTTTGTGCCTTTTAAAATTTGAATTATGGGATATATTACTCATTCATAAAAAATTTGGGGGGGATGGTACCAGGGATTGAACTCATGACCTTGTGCTTGACAGGTAGGCGCTTATACTGCTCAGCTAAATCCCTAGCCCCTAAAAATTTAAATTTTAAAATATCTCATTAAGTATTTGTTAGTGCTACCTTACTTAGTAATTGTGATTGAAAGAAGAAAGTGATGTTTTCCATATCCATACATGCAGTTACTTTGTACGCATACACATGAAACATTTAAATACAATAATATCTTATGTTAGAAGCCAAAGGAATGATGCACATTTTATAAATGCAGTGGGAACTAATGAAAAAAATTAATGCAAACTGGAAAAATCAGTAACAGATTCATGGAAATAGCAGAATTTTGAAATATGAGGAGGATTTGGACAAGCACATTAAAAAAAAGAGAGAGGTAACACTCCCTTCCTCCTTCCTATTAAGTTTGAGAACAAGTTTCACGATAGCTAGGACCTCACTGCAGTTAGTCTCATGGAGAAAAAACTAGAGTCAAGAGCTGGAATAAGGGGGAGAGTGATAGTCTCACATCATCTCTAGTAATAATGTTGATGTTTATTTAGTGTTTATTATCTGCAGACACTTTATAATCTCACTCACAGAGTCTAAATTCATAAGTTCTTGCTCTGGAGCTTTCTACTGCAGGAAGAACATGAGTTCAAAAGAAGACCTGAGCACACCATCATGCCATCACTCAAGAAGAACCAGGAAAATGATCATCCATCCATTGGCAGGGCAAGCAGAAGAGCTCTAAATATTATGAACTATAAAAAAAAAAAAAACTTACCAGTGGACCTGCACTAATCACTGCCACTTAGAGGTGACCGAGTTACACAGAGAAAAGCAATGTAGTGAACTACCAAGGTTTCATACAGAAGATACTACTGGCATACTGAGCAGGAAAACATGATTGCACAGGACTGTACCAAACATTACTGCAGTGAAGGCCTCTAGGGATGCACTACTGCTTCAGTGACTGTTGCACCTAGATGCACGCTAAATGGGATCACTGTAGATTTTTTTCCTGAAGTACACTGTGGCATGATTCTACTACCAACAGAAAGCTCTCTGAACTTTTCTATGGATTCTTACTACATTTTTGTATAAAGGGCAATAGGAGAAATATGTCTGTGGTCTCAGTTCCAAGAATAGTAGTATTTCCTATATCATTTAACTAGGTTTCTATTTGTTTTCTCTTTTATCTGATCTACATGATTTATTTTATCTTGTCCCCTAGATCGCTCTGTAAACTACTTTTTATGCTTTAGAACTAAATATTCTCCAAAAGTCTCATACATTTAGATGATGGGTTTTGGAAAGCAATTTGGTTAAAGAGGATTAATCCATTGAGTCCATGGGCTGGTACAAGGTGAGGCACGTTTGGAAGAGTGGATCCACTAGCGGGCTGTATGTATTCTTGGTACCAGGACCCACTTTCTCTACTGCCTTGTGTAATGCAGCTTCCCTGAACATGGCAAAATGCCACTTCTTCCTTGTAACTACGCAACTATAGACTAAAACCCTGACACAAAGTATGAGCCAAATTATAATTCTTCTTCTTTTAAACTGTGGGTGTCAGATATTTTATCTCAACAATGGGAATATGACTAATACAACACTTTCTTTTTGTGTGAAACAGAGTAGAGAACCAACAAAAAAATTTCCTGGAAATAATGAATCTTTCAAAGAGCTAAGTAAGGATAAACAGTAACAACAAGAAGCAAACATGGCTGGAGGTTTAGCTCAGTGGCACAAGCACCCCACCAAAAAAAGAAACAAACAATACGAGTCATAATGTATGGTCTATCAGATGATAGGAGGCTTGGAGATACCACAATGGTAAAAACAGTACACTCAAAAAACAGATGAAGTGGGTTTGGCTCCTGACTCTGTCACTAATTAGCTAGGTGTTGCTGTGAAAAAAAAAAAAAATAGAAGAGAACCCAGCTTAAAGATCTCCATAGGCACTGAGATGGCACAGTACATAGGTTCAACAGGCTGGCTCTATAACCATGAAACCTGAGTTTAAGCCCCCTCCCACTTAACTCATGTGAATGCCTTTCCAACAATATAACATTTCTGAGTCTTGTTTTTCTCATCTGTAAAATGAGAATGAGAATGTTGACCGTGTGTGTTCATGGGCCATCTGTAGCTTTTTTTCTCTAATATTTTCAAGCGTGTCTAAATGAGGAAACTGAGGTACAAAAAAATGAAGCAATTTTCATAACATCACAAAGCCAGTAAGTGGTAAAGCTATCACTAAAATAGAGAGTCTACATTGTTAACCACTTCTGAATACTGATGATAAACTAATACAGCACTGTGCCTGACATATGGCAAGTCTTTAATGATTGTTAGCTTACTCAGAAAGTGAAACTAAATTCTTTTTTATGTAATGGAAATATATATTATATCTCAATGTGGTATTTGTTCAGCTAAATTTTATTAAATTTATGGAAGCTAAAAAGGTAAGAGGAATAAGTAAAATAAGAAATTATAGACACAACTAGAAAGTGTGAGAGCTAAGCACAAAGATGTATGTATAATTGTATTCACCTCACTTGTGGTATTATTCCTTACACATAAAAATTGAGTTAAAAATAAGGAACTGATCAAACAATATATGGCAAATTTACACACCTAGACAAAATGATTGTATCAAAGTGTAACAGAATTTCATTGTTTTTTTTTTTGGTTATAAGGTTTATATGAGTTTTTCAGTTTCGTTACACTTGTCATTTAACAAATTTTGTATGAAAACATACTGCTATAATAATTTTGAAATTATTTTAATTAAAGTAAGAGGATACAAAGCCTTACATATAACAGTAATAAATCTACTGCATAGTAAGAATAAGAAAGGATCTGCCTGACAGCAAATCATTTGATGAAAGCCAGATAGTATTTCACCTGTCTATATCTTTACAAAGCTTACAATGCTAAGAAAAATTTCAAACCATTTTAGTAAATATAATTGGAAAGTACATGCCCATTATAAGAGGTCTGTGCTGGTCAGACATGTATACAGTTACTCTGTTCCCTTCTGGGTACCAACAGAAAAACTGACCATCTGGAACCCAAATAAATGACGGCCACAAATTAAGTCTGACAATCAAGCCTCAAGAAGAGCAGATGGAGTTACTACAGAAACAAGATGGGTAAAGAGAGAAGTGGCAGTAGCCATCACATGTGTCATCTTGATAAAAGCTGAGTGAGTTCCTTGTTTGCACAAACAGGACAATGAAAGAAAATTACAGGGAGGAAAAAAATCTAGTGTGCAAAATAGATTTTCTTAGTAAGAGATAATCAGCAATAAATCCGGTTGCTCTGCAACAGAAACAATCTTGGTTTATTATATGTGACTCATGTTACCTAAAAACGCAACTAACATGGACAGAGGCTCAATGCTGCACCTGGTCTCAATCACCTAACGATGAGCTCCGTCCCTGGGACCAGAGGAAAGCCTAATGATCCTCCTCACTCCCTTTTTCACTCTGCTTTGGTCTTGAGCCACTCACCAGGATGACACCATTCCCTCAAACACAGGCCAGGAAGTTCAAAGAATGGAAGCTAAGTGATGGGCCTGGGAAATTTTCCTTTGGAGTTAAAGGTAGAATAAAATGGGAGCCCAAGGCCCAGAAAGCGAGGCAAACAGAACCTTAATCCATAACTCATACTTGCTATAGTTTTCTCTTCTTATACATTTGCTTATGTTTGCCTTTTAGTAATCGGTAAAGATTTGCAAGGCCTGGCTACCTCACATCTTAAGAAAAAATAAAAAAGATTTCCATCCACACTTGACCAGGATCATTAAAGCTGTTATACATGTAAAACATATTAGATATAAAAATTCTTTATGCTTCACAAGAACCTATTAAATAGATACTATTATTATCTCAGTTTAGAGAGTCATGGAAGTTATATTACTTGCCCAAGGTCCACAAATACAACTGTGGTTATTTTATCAGGAGAGAACCACTTTAAAGTACATGGTATTGTTATACCATATATATGAATGAATTTCTCCTTTCTCCACTCTCCTTCTCACCCTTACAGCCAACAGCTTTCTTAATGATGTTTCTATATATGAAAGAAGGTGGAAGATACTAGAAAGCAATTTTATTCAACATATATCCAGAAATATAGCTGTAACTGCTGCAGTCTGTGAGGTAGAAAATAAATTATCTGTCTGTGGTTAAAATTATAAGACTATTAAACTCTAAACCCAACAATTTCCCAAAGGAAGAGAACACAGTACTTTTCTGGGCACTGATTCAAATTAAAAAGCAGTAAGTTTAGCCTTAACAATGACAAAGATACCTCTTGAGGAATATAGAAATTAACAAATTTATTTCAGGAATGGTGACTTGTATGTGCTCTTAGCAGCCTAAAAAGTGATGGTTTCCTCTACTTTTATGCAGATATAAATAATTTGTTTGTGATGTTATACAACACAGCAAAAACACTCTGCTTAAAACCCTTCCTGAATATATCATAGCTTCCTTTGTTTACTTGTCTTTTATATATTCATTTAACAATGCAGTGAAAACACAGGAAATCCCAGCAGTACACTTACCTATGATCCAAGTGGTGAATAGAAAGAATAACTCCTGAATTTAAGTGCATCTGTTTCAGGGTCACCAAAAGAGTAAATTCATGTTTGTTTTTCAGCTTCTGAAAAAATTTCTCAGCTGTAGCAGTGGATGCCTTTATGCTTCTGGGACTATCTAAAAAAATAAGTATTTGTATAGAACAGATTAGAGTTTGTCCTTAGAAAATATATTTTAAATATAACATCTTTGAGAAACATAATGTATAAATTAAACATCAAAATAAAAAATAGATAATAGGAAACAGGGTGACAGATCTTTTGAGAATGGGAAGGGGACCAAGAGAGGGAGGGACTGAGGCAGGAAAGGGACAATTAAAATGTGTTGTGTACATGTAACAACTCCTCATGAAGAGTGTAATCATTGTGCATTGCAACCATACACCAATAAAAAATCTAAAACTCCAACATCATTCAATAAATTTTATCAACTGATAACTGATAAATATCAGTTTAGACTCTCTTGATAATTCAAAAAGACATATATAATATATAATATTAAAATATACCACATATATCACAGGCCAGTGGAATCACTGGTACTAGAAGAGCCTTGCTTCAAGAGACTTTGTCAAAACGTTAGTTTATTTGAAGAAGGGCACTTCCAGTTTTCTCTTTACATACTTCTATATGTTAGAAACCATAGTCATATCATTATCAATAATGAGCAGAAAGATGAACTTCCCAGAATACGGCCTACATGACCACTACAGCCATTTAGTGTTTCCACGCTTCCTGACAGAAAAGTAAATTTAAACCTATGTGCCACTCTCCTCCACATTGATGTTTTTAGCATAAGACTTACTATATATTTTTAAAAAGAAAAAACATCAGTTGAAATCAGTCTTCTGTGAAGTGGTGAAGCGATTTGTTTTTTGTAGCAGGAATCGAACTCACGACCTAGCACTTGCAAGGCAGATGCTTATGCTGCTGAGCTAAACTCCTAGCTGGATGAAGCATTAAGATCAAACTACTTCACCATATTTTTTGAAAGAAATGCATAGTCCTTAATTCCCATTCCCTTTTTTCCAGGCTTAGAGAAAGTCTAACCGAGGAAGGTTTGCTTAGACAATGAGAAATTTTTAACTATGCTTTCATATCATTTATTCTTCCACTTCAATCTCAGAAGTCAGAGATCTCAGAAGATACGGAAGAAACAGGGATAGAAATGGATTTAGTGGGTAAGAAAACCCTGTCATTCAAACAACCCACTAACCTTAAGCATAAGGCTTTCCTTATTTATAGCATGTGCAAAGAGTTAATAGGAATCAGCAATGAGGTTTGTGTACTGATTAAAAAATCATCCTCCCATTTTCTACACATCAGACTAGATAAGCAGTTTTCAATCCTTCCTTGTTTAGGACTGTCCTTGCATTACAGAAGAGGCAGCATTTCTGCACCCCAACCCACCAAAGACCGCTAGTGGCACCCAACCCTAGGGCATTGCAAAAGCCCAAAGTATTCACACACATTTCCAAACACTCTCTGGCAAGCTGTGCAGCAAAAATCCAGCAGAGAATCACAACCTTGTTAAAAATATGACTATGGAATTAATCCAAATTCTCCACCTTTCTATGCCCACAAATGTATGAAACAAAAATGTAATCACCTTATCTGTGTTCATCACCATGGATACAAATGTAAGAAGAAGCCAGTATGAGCAATGAACTCACACCCACCATTTTTGTTCAAACTTTTAGGAAAAAAAAAATCTTGTAGCAAAAAAGAAACATCCAAGTATTAACTCAATATTCACAATTTAAAAGTGTAACAATAATCTAGAAATACTACTATGGTTAACATAATAGCTTCTCCTCAATTTCCATCAGATATAAAATAGCTATGGAGAAGATTCCATACAATTCCCCCTAGCTTCAAAACTTTCTACTTCTACTTCTTCAAGGAAGCATTCAAAATGTAATTCTCTGAGAATGACTGTATCTAGTATGAGCTTTAATCCACTAATTTATACAGAATCTTCATTACTTTGTTTTAATTTGGTAGATAAAAACAAATTAAATTAAATTATAAATATTTATTATGCTTCTCTTCTTTTCAGGCAGGTATAACTTGAGCAGCATCCTTTGCCTGGCCAAGCAGGATGACAGATGAGGATGCAAATGAGAGAAGCAAAGAAGGACCACACTGAATGTACAGATGATGGTCAGACCCACAGAGAGACCAGAAGTTGTGGTATAGATGGCTTGAGCATTTGGTCTATTCACCAGAGAAAAAGAATTTAGAAATGTGTGCCAGCTCCCTTACAAGATAGAATTTTAGAAAACAAAAGATGCTTAAAAAAGATTTTAGGTAATTTTGTTGTTTGATATGCATAGAAGAACCTGCATTAAATCTCCATATTATTTTCTTTTGCTTTTGAAGTCAGATTTGTGGAGTTAATCTGTATTTTTTTGTTATTATTGTTTTTCAATTTGATTTTGGTTTTTAGATTAAATACACATAAACTTTAGTCTTAAAATAAAGAAGAGTTTAAGAGGCTAGTTTATAACGAGTAGCACGAAGAAAATTGTAAGTCACTATGGTAAAAAACATGATGAAGGAAAAGGTAAGTAAAGGAAAATCATTTAAAAAACAGAACAACCTGTATTTGGGATAATTTTCTCTGGTGGTCATATGGAAGATTAGCTGAAGGAAGAAAAATAGGGAAAAAAATCTTGGGAAGTTTGGCAATTCAGGTGATTTATATTATGTTTCACATATTTTAAGCATCATTTTGACAGTCCTAAACCACCACTGCCCATTCAAACTGCTAGTTTTCACTTTGACTGGAAACAGTGACAGAGAGCCCTGGATCTTGCACTGCTCGTCAGGCTGTTGCTGAGGGAAGTGCCACATAAACACCAAGGAGCCTAATGATCTACATGGAGATGCTTAAGGAGCCTGCAGAACACAACTATCCTGCATCCCATCAGGATGGTAAGTGAGGTCCTCCAGTCCCTCCACTCAGTTTCAGCTTGCAGGTTATTCATTCACATACAACCATAACTCAAGGCAAGATGACTTACTGCATTCAGCCTCCCTTCCCAGCTCTTTATCTTCTTGTTTTGCTGTGTCATTTACGGGAACAGAATGACATACAGAAAGAAGAAAATCTCCGGCATGAACATGGCCACTAGAAGCCCTGTGTAATACATGCTGAAGTGATAAGAAAAATACTACTCTTTCTTTCAATTCTGATTAATCAAGTTCCTTGCATAAATGTTTAAAATATGAGGAATTCCTGGCCTTCCCATCTGTGTTGGAATGAGAAAGAGGGTGGCAGGCCTACAAAAGGGAGGAAACTTGACCTTAGTCCTCATGCTTCAGGATGGTCTCCTCACTTGGTGCTCCAGGGACCCCAAGACACAGGTGAAGATCCAGAGCCTCTCTAGATTGGTGATGGCAAACCTTTCAGAGCTTTCAACGATACAAACACTGGCACGTGTGCCAGAGGTTCGCCACCACTGTAGTGACAGCACCCAAGCAGTACAAGTTATGATCACATTACAATTCTCAGTCCTCCATACATAGAACACTTTTGCCATCAACTCTTACTTTGCCCTAATAATATTTAAATCTGTTTCTCTCCTTACAAACATGTTTTCAATTAGTCATCACGCCTGAGTCCAGAAAGGATTTAATGTGGGCCTGAGAACTCTAGAGGCACTGAAATAGATGGGAGCAGTGAGTTTCAGGAGATAATTAGAAAACAGAACCTAAAATACATGGTTACTGATAACATGCAAAAGGTAAAAGAAGTGAAGACAAATGAATTCAGTCAAATCCAAAGTTTATAGCTTGAGGGACTGAGTGAAAGTAAATGCAGTTAGAGCATGATGGTTTCCATACAGTTCCAGAAATAGTAATTTTAAATTGTTATGAGACAGGCACATGGAAGTGCCCAGTATGAAGCTAGCACTTCAGAATCTGATCTTACAAGAAATAAAAGTTGGCAATATAGATTTAGAAGTCATCAGAATATCATATCATTTCTTTAGTAATCATAGGAATAAGAGAAGGATAAAAGGATGAACTAAAGAAACACTAAACTAATGGCACAGCAGGGACTGAAAATATAACCTACACACACACACACACACACACACACACAATGCTGTATATATGATATTATGCGACATTTTTTCTTTAAAATTGTCACATTTTCCCCTTTGAATTCACATTACATTTTGCTCTCATGAAGCTCTGGAAATACTACTACTTCATTTTTCAGTGAGTTAAATAAAAAAGAGACAATCCCATGTTCACTCAAAGACACCCAGCAAGGTCTCAGTAGAATGATAGTGTATTTCACTGGTTCCTCACCATGGCGAACTTTATCCAGGGTAAACTACCAGTCATGAACAGATTCCAGTGAGAGATCCAGAAAAAGGTAATTATACAAGATAAGATTTTTAGTTCCTAAGTAACCAACAGTAGTGATTTTGAGAAAGGTCACTTTACCCATTTGTGTTTCCCAATTTGTAAAATTAACATTTCTGCTTTCTCTTTTCAACTTGATAATTATATAATGTTCCAAAGGACATCTGAGTTCCTCTGATTATTACTGCAATATTCAATTCTGGGGCTGGCCAGAAAATTAAGTTAAAAACATAAAAGCATAAATTTGCTTCATTTTTGTTACCATTAATATATTCAGATTAAATTAATTCAGATATATTAAGCAATTATCAACAAAGCCCCATTAACAATCAAATATAAAAAATAAAAAATAGTGTTGAACAGATTTCAACTCAGAATAACAAGTCTTCAAAAATTAAGCAGTTTATTAGTTGTTCCTGTCACATAGCTGGCTATTAGGATTTCAATACTTATTGTTAATCTGACAATCAGTGAGACTGTAGATTCATATAACAACTTTATGGTGATTTTCTGAGTTTAGATTTTCTCATTCTAAGTATTCCAAAATGAGCCACAAAATATCAGTTACTAGTCAAATTATTCTTAATATACAATCCTGCCCACCACTCCCTGTTTCTAAGACAATTATCACTGATCATTCTTTATGGACAAAGACCAGCATAAACTGAATTTCTCTTCAAAGCAGGGCATTAGAATGGCTTCTTCAGAGGAAAACAGGCTGAGAAAGAGAGCTTTGAAAAGCAAACACCAAGTTCTATAGAAACCTTATCAACATGCCCATACTGCACTGGGTCTTTTTAAATGGAGAATGCTTGAATTTAAACCTAAAATTTATTCAATGCTATTTTTATTGTATGCAGAAAATCTCACTTGAAAATCTCACTTGAAAAAGTAACCAGTGGTGTTTGAAAGTGATTATTAATAAATAATGAAGCAACTCGGAAGCAATAATGTCAAAATATTCAGTTTTACTATGAACAACCATTGTTAAATTCCTATTATTATTCCTTTTATTTTGTTTTGAAAGCCTATATTGTTATTGTTTGGGGGTTTTTGTTGTTTGCTTGTCTCTTCCATTTCTTGTTTTTCTTGTCTTTTATGTTTGTTTGTTTGTTTTTCATTTCCCTCTTTAAAATAAAAGAAAAAAGAAAAAACAAGAAAAAAACAAAATATTCAGTTTTAGTCACAGGACCACTAGGATGGAGTTATGGCTTTATATGTGGATATAGTAACAATTTCTATGGATTTGAACAATGTGCTATCTATTCCCCATATACATAGTTAAGCAGAGAGAAAGAGGGGGACAGAAATATGGAGATAGAGAAGGAAGGAACAGTGGAAAGAGGAAAAATTAATTGTTTCTAAAATAAACTAACTTAATAAACTTTATATAATTAGTAGCAATATGGGTGTTTACTGAAAATAAGGTCAGTTTGGAATTTTCTTTCTTTGGTTAAATTCCTTTTGGTCAAATAAGAGTGTATATTTTTAAGGAGCATAACATGATGTTTTTATAGTGAAATATATATATATATATATATATATATATATATATATATATATATATATATTGAAATAACCACAATTAAGTGAACATCATCATCTCAGAGCTTCCATTTTTAAATACATGTTGAGAACACTTAAGATCTACTCTAATCAAATTTCAAGTATAACATACACTAATAGGGGGCTGGGGATTTAGCTCAGTGGCATATGCGCCTGCCTGGCAAGCACAAGGTCATGAGTTCAATCCCCGGTACCGCAAAAAAAAAAAAATACACTAATAGTAACTACATTTCATGCTGTATTTTAGACCTCCAGAACTTACTCATCCCATATAAGTGAAACTTTGTTCCTTTGATTCCTATCTTCCCATTTTCTGCATTATCTAGACAATGACTGACCATTACACTCTCAGTTTTGATGAATTTATTTTTTAAGTATACATATAAAATCATACAGAATTTTGAACCAGGACAATGCTTGGACCAGAAGGGGGAAATCCACATACAATTCAACAATCTGCTTAAAGCCCAATCTTGTGGCCTACATCTAGAAGAGACCAAAAAGCTGATTGCTTGTCCCACCTACTAATGCAAGCAAGGACACACTTTGGCTTGGACTGTTACCACAATCTGAGATGAATAGAAAGAGTGGCCTTTGGTGCAGGGATGGCAATTTACGAACCCACAGGCCCCAAAGCTAAGCAGAGACAACTGTGACTGGCTGAATTCCAAGACTGCAGAACACTCACCAAAATCCACTCATTCAGAACCTCAGAAGAAATGTTCCACACATTTTAAAAATTTTTAATAATTATGATATCTTTCATTCTTTCATTGGTTTTTTGTGGGCTTGGGATTTTTTCCCCTTTTTCATTTTTCTCTTTTATCTCTTTTTATCTTTTCTCTTTTAAATATTTTCTTTTCTTCCTCTTATCTGTCTTCTATTACTGTAATTTTGTCTCTTTTTTCTTCTCGTTCTTAATTCATTTTTATCTTTAACTATTTTCTAATACTATTAATTTCCTTTTCCTTTTCCTTTTAAAAAATTGAAAGGGAAGCAAAATAATTTCTGGAAGCAAGCATTATTCTGATACCTAAACCAGAGAAGGACTCAACCAGAAAAGAAAATGAGAGACCTATCTCCCTAATAAACATAGATGCAAAAATCCTTAATAAGATGCTGGCAAACAGAATGCAGAAAATCATCAAGAAGACTATATACCATGACCAAGAAGGTTTTATCCCAGAGATGAAGGAATGGTTCAACATACACAAATCAATAAATGTAATATGCCATATCAAAAGAGCCAAAGCCAAAAATCACATGATCATCTCAATAGATGCAGAAAAAGCATTTGACAAAGTCCAACATCCATTCATGATTTAAAAAAAAATACGTGAAGTTGGAATAGATGGTCTTTACCTCAGTTTTAATAAAAAAAATCTATGGCAAACCAACAGCTAATACTAAATGATCAAATACTGAAAGCTTTCATTCAAAAATCAAGAATAAGACAAGAATGTCCACTATCACTACTCCTCTTCAATATAGTTCCGGAAATATTAGTCAGTGCAATTAGATGAGAGAAAAAAAAATAAAAAGAACAAGGGTAGAAAAGGAAGAATTTTGATTATCATTAATTTCAAATGACATGACACTCTACACACAAAAACTTCACCAAAAGTCTTGTAGATTCGATAATCAAATTCAGTAGTGTAGATGGACATAAAGTCAACACTCAAAAATCAATAGCATTCCTTTACACAAGCAACAAACTCACAGAGAAATTAGGGAAACCAAACCTTCATAATAGCATCAAAAAAGATGAAATACATAGGAATCAACAAAGGAAATAGAAGATCTATGCATTGACAACTACAGTAACCTGAAAAAGGAGATCAAAAAGGATATCAGAAAATGGAAAGATATCCCATTCTCATTGATAGGAAAAGGCAATGCAGTAAAAATGACCTTTCTCCTCAGTTGGACCCCCCTAACTCACTTTTCTCTCTTCCGTCTCATTTTCCATTGATTAATTTTTAAATATTATTTTTTCATTTTCCCATCTCCTCTATCTTTACTAGTATAACTGTGAAAATTTATGAATCTTTACATTGCTTGTTCATTCTATGTTATTATTGTTGAAAGCTATTCTATTATTAGTGTTCTACTTAGTAGAAATTTACTGTAGGTCAATATTTGATTTGCCTCAGTGTTTATACTATATACCTCCTTTCCATGATTAAGGGCAGTACATTATTGTTTCTTAGGGTTTGTCAACATTCAGTTTGCCTTTGACATTGTTATCATTGCTGATTTTATTACTATAACTAAGGTGACATAGTTGTTGCTATTAACTGCTTTTGTTCGGATTCTTATATTTAGATGTTTTTCCTGTCATTAACAATACTGGGACCCAAATCCAAAGAACTAGGTACAGAGCCCAATATGTTGTAACCTTCCCTATCAAATAAACAGAGCTTGTTGGGTCCTGGGACAGAGGCAAATGCTAATAGTTATCCACATTCAGATGGTGTCACTGAAAGGTAGCCATTAAAAAGATCTCCACACTAGCAACAAAGCTTTCCACTATAATCATTCCACAAGCCTCAGCACAAACAAGCTAACAAACTAACAAGAATGAAAACATGAGAAAACAAGGTAAAAATGGCTGCAAAGTATCCATTTAATATTGAAGGGAAGAAAATATCACACAGTTTCTCTTATGTAAGAAACACAAAATGTAAATAAATATCAAAATAAAAGATGATAGGAAGTAAGGAGGTAGATCTTCAAATGGGAAGTGAATCAAGAGACATCAGGAGGGAATGGGGAAAGAGGAGAGGGTAAAAAGAATTAAGATGAATTATGTACATGTGCCAACTCCCTACCAGGAATGTAAACATTATATACAGCAAACATGCACTAATAAAAAATTACAAAATAAAAAGATGATTATTACTAATAATAATAACAATAAAAATGATGATGATGTCCTCCACAATATTAATAAATTATATTACCCTATTGATCCTGGTTCAGTACCTGGAAATAGCAGTCTCAACATATGTAGCATATTTAAGAATCAATAATTTGCTGGACTTATATTTAAAACAATCCAAAATATTGTATCACATTAAACTCACATTGAATGCCTAAAACTTATCAGTTAGAATCCTGACTCAGTGTCTTAAATACATAAGGAAAACTAGATTTGTGAACTATAATAAATTATAAAACATAAGTTTGCTTTGATTAAAGCCATAAAAAATCTGAAATAATTGAAATATTTAAATTTCTTTAAAAAAAAACTCTTTAAGTTTCACTGTTACTATTCTTAAGGGTACATGAAAAGACTGAAGTGCATTTTCATAGACTGACACCAGCTACTGATATATGAAGTGATGTTTAAATTAATAAATAATGTTAATATTAAAGTTTATAAATTTATAATTAGATAAATCTTTGTCTTTTTAAATTATCATATATATATATATATATATACATATATATATATATATATTGCCCAGTTATATCTGGAATATACATATAGTTACTATTTATATAGTGTTTATTAAGACAATAACAGTAATTTTTAATGTAAAACTAAATCAAAAGTCATTCCTTTGTTTTCTTTGAGATCTGGCCAAGTATTCACAAAGTCACTAAGGGAAAAAATATCTTTCTATAAAGGTGGTTATCTTTCTATCTACACATATACAACTGTTTTGACTTGATTATAGTAGAAAATTGTGTAAAATATAAGAAAGAAAATATAAAATGATGTAAGTGGAATTTCTATTATATATTATTGTAGTCAGGGGTTGTACAGAGAACAATTAGAGTCAGAACTTGGAGTTTATTATATTATTTTTATATATAACCCAGAGTTAACACAAGAAAATGCAGGAAATCTATCCACAACACTAAAGACAGAATATTTAGCCAAGGGCCTGAATCCCACAGCAATGTCCCACATGAGTCCAGATGAAGCCCCAGAGCTCATGACAATGCCTCCCACGAGTCCAACTGGAGGTCTAGAGCCCACAAGAAGGACTTACGCCAGTCTCTTTTATGGATCCGTGCTGGGAAGGCCCAGAGGTCAGCAGTGGAAGCCAGGAAGTCAGTGCCAGTGGGGTGAAGGAGCTGTGCTGATAGGTTAAAGGTTCTGTGCTGCAGCCGAGAAGTCACATTCACAACAAAGACCAGGGCTGTCCTGAAAAGACCCACAGCCATCCTCAGTGACATGGAGGCCCCGAGCTCCTCCAATGACAAGCACAGTTGAGTACATGCCAGGAAGCCAGTGACAAGTTCATCCTGGAAACCAAGTGGCACACGTCTTCCTTTCCGAGCCAGGAAGCAATGCTTAACGTGAGGACCAGAGCTTCTCCAGAAAAACCAGCTGCTCAAACAGCAATTTGTAGGAGAACCCACCATGCCTCACACCTCAACATATTAACACACTAACTCACAGCTTCTCCTTCATGTCTCTATTTATGCTGACAACTTTCCTCAGGTGGAACATCTATGCTCAGCAGCATGGTGATTCAATTCTGCTGGCATTAAGTTGACCACCAGTTTTTAATTCATAACAGATATTATTAACATTTTATTGATACCTACTAATTAATAAGAATAATGAATAGAGATGTAAGAAAAAGTTTCATGTGCATAGAATATAGAAGTTATAAACAGTGCGACCTCAGACTGCACAAGCAGATTCTAGCAAAATCTTTGCTGAATAACCAAAGAGATACTTCATGGTGCTCCATCAATTATGCAAGGGTGAAATGTTGAAATGCACAATTTTGTCTTCTTACTAATAGGCCAATTTGACCTGAGACATCAATTCTTGGAGTTTGTTCTGCTTTTATCCTTCTTTAATTGTAATAATCAAATTACTTCAGGGGCTGGGGATTTAGCTCAGTGGCATGAATGCCTGTTTTGCAAGCGTGCGGTCATGAGTTCAATCCCCGGTACCAAAAAAAATATATATATATTACTTCAGAATAACCAGACAACAAAATATCAGTTACCATGACTAGTTACCCTATAAAAATTAAGCTTCTTTTTTACTATTACTTTTTTTTTTTCACTATAAGAATGAAAACATTTTAAAATACCAAAGGACATGGAGCACATTGTAATCAACTTTCCAATCCAGAGTTTCAGACATTAGCCCTCATGTCAGTTTTTGCCCTTGTTTCTCAAGGATCTGTATCTTCCTTTGGTTTCTCAACCAGTTACAATCATAATGGCAGAAAATCAGAAGTGAGATTTAGATTTAATAGTTGTTGTTCAGAGATTCAGTAAAAAGGAATGCTTAGAATTTGTGCATATTCTAAAATAAATCTCTTCCATGTTCCACTGTCTTAGTCCAGTCTACAAAGTTGAATTTCTGTTTCAGCATCCCAGCCTGGAACACTGTACACCCAGCTACATGGACAATACTGTGATGTTCTGTCAAAATTTTTCAAAATCTCTCTTTTGTCCCTTAGGAATACACAAAACCTACTAAAACGTTTCAGAATGCCAAATATATCAAATGATGCCTTTTGAACTTTGAGCTTTGAAGAATTCTGAGCTTGACCCATGCACTAGACTGAACAACACCCCCAACTCCCACTCATGTAGCAACTTCTTGAAGTTTTGCCCACCAATGTAAGTTTCCTAAACTAAACTCACTATTTACATGCTGATAGTACATTTGCATAAAGTACACAAGCTTTGCTATTATCTAAACTGGGCTTCACCTTACTAAAAAACTACATACTCCCCAGTGCTGATCTATACATTATAGGAGTCTCCTATCTGAGGCCACAATGCTTGTGTCTGTCCCATTACAAGGCAATATTTCTCACTAAGTATCTAAGAGTTTTCCCTAGTTATCTGTTCACTTTAATCAATCCACTTTAATATGTGATCAGTATACACACTCCAAAATGACATGTAAAGAATTCTTCAATGAAGACCAGTAATACTTCAATACCACAAAATGCTTATCTCACTGTGGTAGAATGCTAATTGTCTCTGAATAGCAGTAATTCCCTTCTTTTTTTAGTAATTAAACTATATAGGCATATTGTTTCTCATCTAAAAACTACACTCCCCAGTACGTTTTGCAGCTAAAGTGGCCAAGTGTCTTTAATCCTGGCCATTAGGACGTAAGCAAAAGTAACAGATGCAACAATTCAGAATGTATGATTAAAAAAGGAATTGATGATCCTCCATTCTTCCTTTCCTTTACAGATATGGTGGGAATAAAGCAACTTCATCAATAAGAAGAATACATGAAGTAGAATACAAATGATAACATGCGTTTTACAATAAGGTATCAGAGCTGTCCATCAGTCCTGAAAGGCCTGCCTACCTCTAAACTGTTACGTGAGAGAGAAATAAACTTCTTTTTTATTTGAGTATTGTATTTCAGATATCTTTCTTACAGGCATTTATTCTATTCCTTAAGTAATACATCTCCTCAAGTTTTCTGTAACTCACTCTAGTGTTCCTCTGGGGTATAACTTTAAAATACACATCAGCAAAGCTTTTCTATATACAGAAATGTCAGAAAGTAAATATTTTAGGCATTTCAAGTCACACAAATCTCTTTTTTTAATAGTCTTTTTTTTCTTTTTTACCAAAAAATATCCATATTTAGCTCTAGATGAAATTCCTAGGAGTCCAGTGGTGTGTGACATGTAAAGAGATCTCTTCTAAGGTAAAAAAATAAATTGTTGCCTCTGGCTCCCCCTACAACCAAAAAAGAGGCACAACACCTAGTGTGCCTACTATTTGGATTTGAGAGGCAACACATTCCTCACTGAGGTGTTTTACTCTGGTTCATTTATGGAGTGAATTGGAAAGCTGATAGCTTTGAGTGGGGCCCAGAACAAGGCAAGGCTCTGCAACAGGTCCAGGCTGCGGTGCAGGCTTCTCTGCCACTGGGGCATATAATCCAGCAGATCCAATGGACTAGTGCCCACACGGATTCGAACCTCACTTTCCATACCAAATTCTGTCATGGTTACTTTTCTCATTGCTGAAACAAACTACCTGACACCCAAAGTGAAAGGAGACTTGGCTCATAGTTTGTAGAGGTTTCAGTCCATAATCAGCTGACTCCAAGGCAAAGTGGCATGACAGACAGTATCACAGGGGAGAAATAGTCCATGGCAGGCAGAAGACACAAAAGCAGAAATAATAAGCAGCAACTCTCTTTCTGTTGCTTATATCTTATCCAGACTACACATCTTTAGGATGGGTAGCACTTACACCATGTGGGGTGGCCTTACATCACCCCTTGAATCACTGCCAGCATCACATCCTTGATCTCAGCATCACATATCCTAGATGAGCCAGTCACCTCCGAAAGTCCCCACCTAAAACCACATGAGGCTTGAAGGTGACATCTAGATATAAGCCATAACATTCTGCCTCTGACACCCCAAAGGTTCATGAGCATCCCTTTATGCAAAAGGCATTTAGTCCATCTCCAAAAATTGCCAAAGTCCTAACAGTTTCAGCATTACTAAATTCCAAGTCCAAAATCTCCTCTAAGATTTCAGGCAATCCCTACATAAATGAAAAGAAGGTTAAAATACTCCCAATATACAATGGCACAAGATAAACATTATCATTCAAAAAATAGAAATAAGGGGAGAGAAAGGAACTGGATCAAACCAACTCCAAAATGCAGCACAACAAACAGTGTGTCTTGCAGTTCTGTGTCCAATATCTGATGCAATCTGTGGCAAGACATGAACTCTAAAAGACTTTAGTGACTCCACCTCTACAGCACTCCCTGTATTTGTAACTCCCACAGCTTCTCTCTTGGGTTGGCTGTGCTCCACTTTTCCTCAGACAACCCATGTTTCTGGCTTCTCCAAACTTCTGGGGTCTCCACTGCACCTTTGGCTTCACACTCACAATTTCACAAACTACACTCTCATGGACATACTGCAAGGCCTCCCAGGCCTTCTCCTGAAATCTGAGTGGAGCCTTCCTGACCTCATAGCTCTTGTATTCCATATGTAACTAAAACCAGTACCACATGGCTAAAGCAAGGGTCTTCCATGGAACAATAGCCAGATTTCCTTCTCCTTTAGCTATAGGGGCTGAGTGCCTGTGAACATAACCCCAAGGCACAACCTTCCTAGGAAACCATAATTCTGGAGCATAGTCCTCTAGGGCTTCCTTCTAAAAGCAAATTCTTTCACTTTTGCAACATCTAGGCTCAAAAGGCTGGAGTCTTGCTGGTTCTTATATCCTCAGGATTATATCCTCTTATATACTCTTACATCCTTTATCTTTTATATCATCCTGTTTGTTCTCAATAACCAAGTTCTTGGCTCCATCTCTGCAGTCCACAGCTTTACTACAGTTTGCTTTCTTCAGTCCCAATATGTTTTAGATCATTCTTCTGGGTGCTTAGTTCTTGATTCTCAAGGTAGAGGTGGCTAAAAGCCCCCAATAGTAACCATGTCACTGTCTCAACATTCTACTACCTTGAAATTTCTTCTGCAATATTAATTGGTTAGATGTCTCAGGCAAAATGTCTTTATAAGACCAAATGCAGACAAATTTTCTGTCATAGCATACCAAACGGGTTTTATATTCTAATAACCAATTCAGTCCTTCCCAAGAGAAATCTCCTGAGTCTGGTCTTTATCGGCAACATTTTTATCAGCATTCTGGTCTTCTGAGCTCTGACCAGAATCTCCCATCAAGTACAGTGTAAGGCATTCCAAGGCTACTTCTTCATCTAGCATCTCCAAACCCTTCCAAACTCTTCTCATAAGCAAGCTGCAAAATCTCCTGAACCACATGGTCAGGTGTATTCACAGCAACGACCCCAATTCTCTGATACCAAATTCTGTCTTAATTACTTTTCTCATTGCTGTGGCATAATACACAACACCCAACGTTAAAGAAAGAAAGGTTCATTCTAACTCACAGTTTATAGAGATTTCTTTTCATCTTCAGCTTGTTCCAAGATAGGGTGACATGATAAAGAGCCATCACAGAGGAGAAACAGTTCATGACAGGCATAAGACAACTAAGCAGCAAAACAGCAAAGAAACAGCAAGTGATGACAGCAGCCCTCTTTAATCCCAGCATCAAACACCCTAGATCCAGCCACCTCTGAAAAGCCCCTCCTATGACTGCAATGTACCTTGATGGGGGGGAGAGGGGAATCTAGACATAAGCACTAACAGTACAACAATTCACTGACTCCTGGAAGCAACAACTAAAGACATAAGTTCCCCTATATAAAGTAAAATTAGCCATGTTGGACTTTGGGGCACTGGGAAAACAGGCAGCCACCAGCATGCTGCTCTGGTAAGTGACTATGGCCTGGCAAGCCGCGGCCGTCCCAGGGCGAGAGCCATATCAGCATTTCCTGAGATCCACAACGTGCTATGTTGGACCTTGGGGCACTGGGAAAATGGGCAGCCAGTTCACTCCTCTGGTGGGTGGCTGTGAGCCTACGTAGACACAGGCTAAGAATCAAACATCCCCCCGCCAAGCAAGTGAGAGCCAGAGATCTGAGCATGTCTTGCGAGTTTGACTATAGGCAATACAGCAAATAAGGAGGATTTTCTTCTGCCATGTCTTTGAAGGCAAATATTTTTATCTCTGTTTTGTTCTGTTCTGATCAATGGTATTGCTCTATTCAATATTATGTTTTTATAATTTCAGTATTTCCTTTGATATTTCTCTACCTGATTGAAGGAACAACTATTGTGAAGAAAACCAGATATACTGTTGTACCTATTGCTGTTATCCCGGTAACCTACCGTGAAGTTCTGTACCAATTTCACTGCACTGCCTCAGTTGGCTATGTCCTGTCTTGTTCTGCTGTATTTTACTACCTTCAAAATAAAATAAATAAATAAATAAAATAAAAAATAATAATAAATAAGAAAAAATTTAAAAAGCAAATAACAACAACAAAACAGATCAGTAAGGTACTGAGCAACCTGAAACATGATATAACTAAACACATAATGGACTTAAAAAGCAAAAGGAGGAAAAGCAAGTGCTCTAAAGGATATAATAGCATGTATATTTAAGGGTGTAGTATTGATGATTATGTTGCTAAGTTTTTGTTGGATCAGAGAACAGAGCTGTTTGCAGCCTCACTGTTTGAATGTGCACTTTGTACGCTTTAATTTTGTAACTTGAACAACTACATCCAAGAAGACAATATGTAATGTATCAACTAGTGATTTCTTACTGTTCATTTTTTAAATTCTGTATTGTTTCTACCCTTTTTTTCTGTTTTGCTTTATTTTTCCCTTCTCTTTAAATAAAATTTTTAAAAAATACATAAAGTAAAATTATTTTATTTCTGTGTAAGACCAAAAGATGTGGGAGCAGAATAGGAAGAAGATAGATACTTACTTCTCACTTGTTTCCATCACTGATTTTATATGCCTATTTGGAAATATATCTTACCTTTTCTCACTGTGTGCTAAGTTTACCAAATGCAAGTATTAGTTTTGTTACTATCTTTTTTTAGCACAGTTATCTACATGCAGAAAACAATGTGTGGCTGTCTTGTTTATTAATGACACTGCTTTTTATAACAAGGTGTATATTGTTGTATGTCTAAGTAACTAAGTGAAGATTATAGATTTATTTTACCTTCATAATAAGCATTGCCACCTATTTCAATGTTATAATTTAAAAGGCAGAGTAGATGATAATCCCCCAAACTAAACAAGAACATACATGAAATACTGTCCAACAATAGTTAATATTTTTATATATGAAAACCAACAGACTATCTTTTTCCTTGGAAGATAAGAACTTCCAAGCCTGTTTGAGAATACTAGATTATTGAACAGAACGAGATGCATTCTAAGAGAAGCATGTTCCTATAAAAAATAATAAAAGGGCACCTAACTCATGGCAGGTACAAAATTGCCCCACCTAATGATTAAATTATAGCTTGGGTGTTTTCTTAGAAACTTATAAATTTTCAAAATACAAAAAAAAAAAAAATCCCTACCAAATGACCAGAAATATTTTCCAGACACCACTGTAAGCAATGCGGCTCTCTTTTGTCAGTTCTATCATCAGTCTTTGGGTGATTGTGAGTTGGCCTATACAGAATATTCAGAACACTTACTTAAAAACAGTTTTTGCTTTTTCTTTTGTTGTGTAAGATATAATTACAGAAAATAACTCAGGCAAAAGGATGGGTATTCTATAAAGTAGTTTACAAATAATTTTTCAGTATATTTTATATTCTTTTAAACAGAAGAACATGGACATTAAAATAATTCTGGAATTGTATTGCAATTGAGATTTAACATCTCATATCCTATCTCCTTGACAATTCTCTTGCTTTCATGATAGTCAGTGGCTTTGAAGGTTTACTATACATTTGCATTATTTTTTCAGTGTAGCACTTTGTTGTGGTTTACATCTTTTTGTTTCTTGTCTGTTCAGTTTATATGCCAGTCTTATATCCTCAAGAAGATTGATTTCCATCTCCTTGAGGGCAAGAACTATATACTATACTTCTCTTTTGATAATAACTACTTGCAATTATATCCCAAGACAGAGAGACATGTTCAATAAATATTTGTAGAATAGCATTCTATTAATTTTCTTTCCCAAAGTGTGGAAGATAAAACAATGTGCTTATCTTGGCTGTGTAAAAATAAGTCCACCCCCTCCCCTCCAAATTCTCTACTGAATCAAAGTTAACCACACTGGACTCTGCACAACTGTAGGCAATACCTGTAATCTCAGAGGCAAACACAATCTGCCCTACACAAGATTTGTGGAGAGATCCTGGGAGGCATACCCCATACTAATTACTAGGTCCAACTATCTCATTAGTCCAAGCTAGGGATGTTGTTAGAATTTACAATCCTTTTTGAAACCATAATATCCAAGTAGAGTTTAAAAACAGTTAGTTTCTCTCATCCTAGAATTTCCAATCTGAATATTATTCCAACTCATAGATTTTTTCCTCTTTGGTTCATACTCCACTTGCAAAAAGTTGTTTTCTTTCCAGAATTTGGAAGATGAAATGAGTATTTCTACTTTATCACATGTAGATTATCTCCCAAATAACACATACATATATGAAAGATATAATCTTATTTAGGAAATTAAACCCAAAAATCAACATTATATTTTCTATTTAAACACTGCTATCCAATGATTCATTCACCTCTCCCCTTGCCCTCTCTTTTCTGTACAATCTCACATTCACTCATGGGACTAGACACATGCTCTGATTTTGGTTTTCATTTGATTTTTTATTTACATAAATTATAAAGATATAAATGCAATATATAAATATATATGTGTTTGAATACTTACATGCATGCACACACTTTTACTATGATTAATCTATAATTTATAAATGTGACTGAATTCTAAAACACATTAGGTGCATAAATTTTTAGGGCATTGGCCAGTATTTTTACATGGAAGCAATACTATACATGATGGTTAGGTACTCAGAAAATTCAATGAACTCTAGTATATCTCAGCCTATTCAAATACAATCAATTTTGGCTTTATGAAGCCAGTAGGTTGAATTGGGCAACACTAGACATCTTAGTGGGTAGTAGAGAAACCTAGAAGCTAAGATGATACAGAAGAATTAAATAACTGAACAAACTATTGATTAGATACTGAAGAAGAAAGCCTCCAATTCAATATCAAAGTCAAAGGAGTAAAGATGAATTCAGGCTAGTTAAAGTTGGAAAATCCACACAGAGGAAGCAGAATGTGCAAGGCATGAATTTATGAAGTATGAGACATTTGTGAACCTGTGGACAGCTGGAGCATATGGCATGTGGGAGGGAAGAAGTGGGGAAGTACAAGGACTCTAGACAGCTGGATAGGAACAGATCATAGTTCTATGATTGGCCTTTTCAGAGACGCTGTGTTACTCAAAGAACTTCTGGAACAAGATGAAATCAGAACAGAAGCCCAGTCACATGAATTGGGCCAACAAGAGTACAACATAAGGAACAGCTATGACTCAATCAGCATGTAGCAACACAGGGCTTTACTTAGAAACCAATCATTAGCAAAGTAAATTACAATCAGTTCTATCCCCACACTAGAAAGGTGGGGTCCCAATATGCTCCTCATCCTGGTAAGAACTGAACCTAGGAATAGTGTGCATACAGGGCCTCAGTTACACAAGTCTAAATGTGATGATATAGTCGATTGCAGCTTGGCCTCTAGGTGAAGCCACAATTTCAATTCCCACTTAGAACTCCCAAGAATGTCTTCTCTTTAAACAGGACCTGCAAAGGAGGTCCTTCTCTAGGCCACATTATGTGACAGGAACAAGGAAAGCAGCTTGAGATACTTCTGGAAGTTCTGAAGGATTAAAGGAATGAGGATTGAGAAGACATTCAGGAATCCCAGCACTGATGAAGAAAAACTAGGATATCCACAGCTGGAGAGGAAAAAAGAGAGGAAGTCCTAGGGCAAAAATGATACTCTAATAGAGAATCACTGGTATGCAAGATGCCCCCAATTCAAAATATGCTTGGAGATACTGCCAATATCTGCACATGCACAAGGGTGAGGAATTCATGATAATGAAGTTTGGATGAGTGCATTGCAAAAGTCAGGGTTAATATTTTTGTTCTTTTGAAATATAAATGTGCTTTCTTCTGGATCTAGAAGAGAGTTTTTGTTTTCTTTTTTTTTTAAGGAGCTAAGCACTATACTTTCAGAGCAGGAGGAATAGGAGGTAGTAGTAACAGTGATAGATGCTGCTGTTCTTAAGGAGCACAGATCACCTTTGCAACAGCTCTGGGAATCAGAAGCAGCAGTCTCATTAAGGGTATGAACAAGGCCTATTTTGCTTACACTGGATATGCTACATCTAGGATAGTGCCTGACATAGAGGAAAGGTTCTCTAAATAGTTGCTGAATAAACAACAAAAGTTACCATTCACTGAGTGCTTACTACGAAAGACATTTTTCTAGGTGCTTTATTTTTCCTAGTTAAGTAGGCACAATTGTCTCTATTTTATAGAGAGACTGGGTTGTTGGTCTAGGTCAGAATTCCTCAAGTTTAGCACTATTCTCTTTTTGAGTCAGACAATGTTTTGTTGTGGTGAGCTGTCTTCCGCATAGATGATGTTTAGCACCATCCTGGTCTCCAGTAGAATCCTACCTCTGATAATAATAGTCAAAAATGTCTCCAAACACTGCCAGGTGTTCCCTAGGAAACTGGCTAAAAGCCATTGCTTACATTTTCCAGCTGATAAGTGGTACACCAGGATTTGAGCCCTAGCAGTCTACTTCAGACACTGTGCTCCTAACCCCTACACTAAAGCAGCCAAATGAGCATATGATAGCTAGCACTTAGTGACCACTTTACTATGAGCCAGGTACTATGCTGAGAGTCTCTATAGCATTTCATCTAATTATCACCATTGCTGTGTATCTAGATAGTTACCTTTGAAACCAGACACTGTAAAAGAATTTAAACATTTGATTCCATAACAAGTTGATCCTTATCTGTCAGACATTTCTCCAATATTTTTCACAGTATTTTCACAAAATCTCATTTTGATTTCCTGATTTCTAAAGCCCTGACTTCTCTGTCCCATTTGTGGTATCAACAGTTTACCTACAGAACTAAAAAACAGATTAAATTGCCCATATTTAAATTAATCCTGATTTCTATGCAGCATGAAAGACTTCTGTTGTGCCCTTTTATCATAATATCCTAAAATCATGTTAAAGTCAAACCAAAAATCACTGGAGAACATTTTCCTAAAGATACTAGATGCAAAAGTAAAATGGCCTTTGAAAACTTCTGCAAGGACTGCTTGATTGTGCTGCTGAGCAGACTGTTATTAACAACATGAGCAAACTACAATCCAAAGAGCTTATCTTTCTCATTTTAAATTTTATCTAGAAAGCAAAATTCAAGGGGTTCAACTTCAAACCTTCTACTTGTATTTTAGTATTTGAATGATTCAGCATTAAAATATACATTATTAAAGGTAATCAACCCCACTGAGAAATAGGATACCAGTATTTCTCATTGTGGTGCTTAAAAGGAATGTCTGAAAGTGTATCAGCACAGAATACCCTGGAAATTCTGTAAAAGCATTTCTATTGTTGATTATATCAAGAAAATCTGTAACTACTACTCTCATGTAACAGTTGTGAAGGTTTTTGCAAATAAAATCAGTATGAATTATTTAGGTAATATACATATTGCATCAATCATTTACTGCATAAATGGACACTTTGAAGTCATATTTTTATGTTTTTATTTTTAACTGACATATAAAATGTGTACATATTTATGGGGCACCAATACGATGTTTCATGTACATGTTGTATAGTGTTCAAATCAGGGTAAATAATACTTGCTTGGGCAATACATATACAAATATATGTATTATCACAAAAAATAGATCGCTTCAAGGACAAACTACTTAAAATCCTTTTTTCTAGCTTCTTAAAAAGAATACTTAGTACATTATCACTTCCAGTAGTTATTTCACTGATAATAAGAACTTTTAATATATGTATATACACCAAAGTCACTGAATACTGAAGTTCTATGACAGTTCTATCATTTTCTAGCTTAAGCATATTACTGAACCTTTCCAGGACTTAGTTACCTTTGTTAACATCTGGAAAATGGGAATAATAGCAGTACGCAGGGTTACTGCCAGGACTAACATATATAAAAATTTAGAACGGTGCTTGCAATATAACAGGTACCCTTTTAATATATCACACATACATTTATATAAGCAGAAATACATTGTGATAATCTGCATTCAAAGTAGTCTGTAATATAAATAGCCAAGCCCTGATGTCAGATAACAAGACAGCTCCAGCTCTTCTAGCACAACTAAAATACTTACATATGTATTACATTTTATGGGTGACAGAGAAATCATGGGAAGAGTAGAACAGTTCTCTAATAGATATGAACAGTCATTTCAACATGCACACCATCAGTTTTTAACAGCCACAATTATAAATGAGTTCATCAACTTAAGTGTGAATATGTTGAACTATGAAATTTCTTCTGCCAGTTGAAGCACAGCTTCAACATCTGAGGAGGAGGAGGACCTGATGACTGCAAGATGGCAATTTATAGAGTGTGATGAGGGGATTTAATTTTGTGCCTCTCCCACACTCCCCACGCATGCTGTAATCTGTGCCATATGAGTGAATTTATACTACGCCATTTCCTATTCTCATTATGATCTTTGTAAAATTTTTCTCATTCCTTTATGCCATCTGTAAAGGACTATTCTCTACCACCATACTAATTATGCTTCTGAAGAATATTTACAGCACTCTTAGTTTAGAAAAAACTAAAGAAATTTAAGGTGTCATAGTCATTATTAGAAAAATCAGCCTCTTTCTTTCACTCTTCTATCTACATACATTTGTGTATATATATGTTTATGTTCTTTATTATGGTAGCAGTTTAAAAAGTAAAAGTATAAGAAACAAAAACTATCTGTGTATTCAAATGATATGCAACAGAATTCATGAAAAAAATATTATATGTAACAAGTAACTCAGACCAATGTGGTAACCACCTGCATTTATCTTCATTAATATATAAAACCAGAAAAATATTGTACTGTCTTAAGAGTAAATCAATAAAATGCTTCTAAAAGAGGATATTCATTTATGCAGAAATACTAATATAACATAATTATCTGCAAAAATCTAATGTTAAGCTTTTTTCATGTATTAGAATACTTTTTTTAAATGTGAAGTCTTCACTTGGGAGCAATCATCCCCCCAAGTTTGGTGACAAGGTTATGACCAGGGTGAAAAGTTTATCTTTTTTGATGGAGAACATAAAAATTCTGCTCTTTGCCTGCCATTTGGGAGTACAGCTTTGGACTGCTTTTCTACCTATTCAGTTAGGTTGCATTACTCAACCTAGTCTTTCTCAGTTCTTTTCATGACCAGTGGCACATATTGGCAAGACAGGTGCCTGAGGGTAGGTTTCCAGAATTCAATGTGGCATTATTTGTGTTATGCTTTCAACCTCATCCCCACATGCCTGTTCCATTCTACCCACACTAAACCACTCACAAGCCACAAAGCACACCGGGCTCTTAAACTCCCCATGTCTTTGTAAATGCTGTGTCTTCAACCTGGAATGCCCTTCCTTGTGTCATTGGCCCATAAAATTACCACCTGTCCTAACTGCTTCCCAAGTTCCAGTTCAATCCAACACTGTTCTTGATTAAGAAGGCAATTCTGCAGAGCCCGTTAGAGTTCTTGGAACTGGAGATTTATTCCTACGTCTCAATTTATTGACAGCTCTCTCCACTGCAGAACTCACAGCACTGCAGAACATTTACTTGATTTTCTGTCAGTCTCCCTCAACACACTGAGCTCCTTAAGAACAGTACTCAGGTTTTATCTACCCCAGTTTAACTCATCTGAAGAATATTTACAGCACCTAATTTAAAACTGAATAAATGTAAGTGGATCAGTAACAGCTCCTGATTACTTAGGATTCACTTAGTACCAAGATTTTATATATTTTTAAATCTCATTCAACAAGTTCATAAGAAAAAGACAAATAACAAAAGTTAGATTTTTTTTCATCATATAAGGCTACCTCTGCAGTGATAAATGGATAAAATGAAGAAATGAATTACAAAATGACAAATAAAATTTCCAACATTTTCAATCTTGTTTAAACCTTTAATATCCCATTTCTGGACTACTGACACAGACTTTTGGTCTCTCTTCATTCCATTTTTGCCTCTTCAAATTCATCATAGAAAGTTGCTTATTAAACTGAAAATACCAGATTGCATTCCTGAGTCTGAAAGTTATCTATAACAGTTGTGTTTTATGCAGCTTGTTATATAGCAATTTTAAAAATATTACCACTGGTAATACACTCTCACTTGGAAAAAAAACCTCTTCTGATGGACAGTCATAAAATTTCAGTACCTGCCTTTGTGATCTTGTTTATAATTCCATTGACCTCAGCAGTCTTATTTTAATTGTCCCTGACAAATACAAAAAGATACATGCAAATAACATACATGTATAAGATGGCTTCAGGTCAAAAGATGGGCAAATTACATTACTAAATATTATAAAGAGAGAAGTTTTTCAGTATTGACAGAAAAGTAATGGCAGAATTGAGTACATGAAATGGGTTTATAAAAGCCTGCACACTAGGTACCACATTCATGTAAAAAACAATTTAGATTTTCAGAAAAATATTATCCTTCATGTTAATCTAATGTGTTTATTTCTATTGGCAGATTTGTCTGTATTTAAATTTGTTTGGATTTATACTGTGTTTATATAAATTTAAGGAACAATGTAATACAAATAATTTAGGGATATAATAGGAGTCATCAAAAATTTTTGTTCATTACAATAGATTTATACAATACATTTGGTTAAAAAATACTAAACTATACCACACCTTTCATATGGTGGCGGTTTTGAAGAAATTAATGACTCTCTATAATGAAAATGTCAAAATCAAGCTGGCTCAAAATACAACATACATATCTATTGACTTGAAGTGGGCTTATACTTTCTTAAGAGAGGCCCTTTGTTTCTTTCTAAATGAAATAATATACACTGCAGCGGTTCTTAACAAATCTAAGCAAGCAATGAAGCATTAGCATTGTTACAGTTTGAATATAAAGTGTTTCCCCAGAGTCACATATTGAAGACTTAATCCCCAACACAGAAATGTTCGGAGATAGGGCTTTTGGAGGTGACTGCACCATGAGGTCTCACAGTTTACAGGATTATTGGGAGATGATGGGAATAGAAGGTCAGCTCCAACTAGAAGAGGTAAATCACTGGGGTTACTGGGGGGAGGGTTTGAAGACTAAATCTTACTCCCTACCCACTCCTCTTGGGCTCTCATCTTTTCTGCTCCTTGCCTACAATGAGGTGAGCAGCTCTGCTCCCCCACACTCCCTGCCTCACCACAGCCCCGTAACAATTGATCCAGTCAGCCTTGGACTGGAATCTCTAACACCATGAGCCAAAATGAATATTTACTCCTCTAAGTTGCTATTCTTAAGTATTTGTCATATCAATGAAAAGCCAACACAAAAATTCTCTGAAAAAAACAAAGGGAATTTCAATCATTTTTAAAAGCACTCTACCTTAAAACAAAGCAGACCATTGGTAAATCAAAAGTGCTGCACTGTATGTAGCAACTGTTTCTTCTTTTTTTCAAGATATAAATAGGTCAAATACATGAAGACGCAGTATCCTTTAAAATTCTGAAGATGGTTTTCTGTGTCAGTTATTTATATGTCTGAATATGAGGAGATACAAAGTAACTTCACAAAGTAGTATGGCATGAATTTCTCTAAACGTGATATTTTTAATATTTTAAAAATAATTTTCCTTGATGGCCTAACAATCAATTCTGGGAAAGTCATAATAAATTTGTTAAAATTCCACAGTTTAAAAATCAGCAGATCAATTCACACTTGTGCACTGGGCAGTACCTCAGAAATTTTTTAGCTGAAAGCACAATGGATAGAAGAGAACAGAAATTAGCAGGCTATTTAGTTTGACATTTCAAAATTGCTACATTCTCCCTGATTACCAGAAGTAATTGAACTTCTTTAAGTGTACCCTGTAGTCCTTTTCACATTCCTTATTTCTATATCATATACTTTGCCTCAATTTTCTATAGAGCAAATCCTTAAATTTCACATGCTTTCAAGAATCCAATTGAATGGTAATTCAATTTACAATCCATTCCAAAAAGATAATCCAGACTTCCTGTTCCAGCCTTTGTACACTAATGGCTATCAGAATTATTCTCTACTACATAAAACTATAATGCTGCAAATATACAAAACAACTATTTTTAAACATTGGATAAGAGATAGCACAGCCTATCTTTGTTAAGAGAATTCTGGCTTTCTGCCTAGGGGCACTTTCAAAACTGAGGCACAAGAAAGTATATGATGTTCAAAGGGACAACAGCAGTCTTTTCTAAAAAAGAAAAATGTGCAGAAAAGCTCCAGAAGTTTTGCAAAGGGCTCCCCAAGATTTCTATGAATTTCTCAAGTTTGGCCAGTGGCTGGCTTATCTGTGTACATGCAGATCAAGACTCTAGTGAGCTGGGAGGGAACAGTTCCTAGTTATGTAAGCTGAAAGAAGATTCTAGGGGTGACAATGCTTGATATGTTAGATTATAACTATCCAAAATGAAGCAACCTCTCTGAATATCCAAAGCATTCAATTCCAGAAAGACCAGGTCTCTGGAATGGAGCCACTCTAGCTCTTCCACCCACCTTTGCAAGTCTTCCTCAAACAAGCATAATCAGAATAATGATAATGACTAAAGTAATGGCTTTTCAGAAAAAAACCTCAGGACTCTTTATAGGAAGATAATTTTCAGTAGCGTGTAAAGGGCTTACAAAAACCAAAACAGCCTTGGAAAAGAAGGGAGGAAACAAACAACAAAGGAAGAGAATGTGGGAAGCTGGTAAACTGGAGAATTTATACCATCCAATTTCAACGTTTACTGGGAAGTCCACAATAACCAGGACAGTGTAGTAATGGAATCACTCAGAGTTTAAAAACAGTGGTATACTTATACATCAATAAATTTTGACAAAACCACCAAAGAAACATAATGATGAAAAGATAATGTTTCAGTAGATCATGCTGGAAAAAATATTCATATAAAAAATCATCCTAGAATTCCATCTCACACAATAAAAACAAAAATAAACTCAAAATGTAAACAGATTTCAATATAAAAGGTAAAACTGATAAAATTTCTAAAATAAAGCACAAGAGAATATCTTTGAGAACCTTTGGGAGAAGAAAAGATTCATTTGAACACAGAAAGCATTGGCTATAAAATATAAGTAGACAAACTGCATTTCATTAAAATAGAAAGCTTGTGTTCATCAAGAGAAAACAGGCAAAAATTAGAATGATGCAGTAAAACAGCCAAGGAATGTCAAAGATGCCAGAAGTCACCAGAAGCTAGGAAGAAGTAAGAAAGACTTGTTCAGAGGAAGTGATGCCAACACCTTGATTTCAGACTTCTGGTGTACAGAACTGTGAGAGAATAAACCTCTGTTGGTTCAAGCTGTGAAGAGTGTTCTAATCTGTTACATCAGCCCCAAGATACTAAGACTTCGGCTTATCAAAAGACTTCATTAAGAAAATAAATACAAAAACTACATATGAGAGAAAATTTTTTCAAGAATCTATAAGGAGCTATGTAAAGAATACTAAACTTCAACAATAATAACAAAAACTAATACAAGGTGAGTAAAAGGTACTAAACAAGAACTTCATAAAAGAATATATATAAACAAGCACGTAGAAATATATTATTTATCACCAGAGAAATGCAAGCTTAATCCAGATGAGCTCCTACCAAACATTCATTAGAATGGATAAAATAATGACCCTATGATACCAGATGTAAGAGAAAATGTGAAGCAAGTGAGTCTCTTGGATCCTGCTGGTAAGAACATAAAATGGTATAACCATTTAGCAAAATGGTTAAGTAGCTTTTTCTCAAGCTACTTATATACCAAGATACTTGTATATCTACCCAGCAATCTAATTGCTAGGTATTTGCCAAGACAAATACTGTAAAAGCATTTGTCCAAAAAGGAGTCACACTAAAGGGTTTGAGGCTATAGCTTGATGGTACAGCACTTTCCAAGCATGTGTAGGACCCTAAATTCAATCCACAATACAAAAAAGAGAGACAGAGATGGAGAAAAATCCTGACATGAACTTCCAGATAATTCCAACTTGTCCCTTATTATTTACCTTCAATCCCCTGTATTTTTCATCCAAAACTGAAAATAATGAGCATCACAAAATTCCACTGAAGTTTCTTAATTATAGGGTAAAACAACTTTCTTTACAAACCAGAAAAATTCAAAATCTTTAACTCCTTGATAAATTTACAAAATTGTAATTAAATAATACAGGTTTCAATTTTATTCAAAAAAGTTGCCTTTCCTAATATATCTTGTCTTGTTTTTATATATCAAACAAGACTTTCCCTATCACAAATGAGTTTATGCATAAAAAGATAATGACCATTAACTAAGAATAGTATTGCCTAATCAAGTAGTATGATTCCTGACACAAAGTGAACTAAGTGCATGAAAGGGGACAGAAATAGCAGCATGCAGAGCTGTTCTGTTTAAGACAGTACAGCAAAATATGAGACACAGTATTCAGTGGTTAAATCAGTACAGTATCTACAAAAGGCTAAATTATTAAATTTAAAAATTAAGACTGAATTCTTTATTTACTAGCCACATTTCAAGTGGTTAGCCACAGGTGGTAGGGATTTCTACATTGGACTTCACACTTCTATCACATCAGTCTATTGGACAGCTCTGATTTAAAGAACAGTAGGCTCTTTAATGCAAACCCAGTATTTTGAAGTTAATAAAATGACTCAAAAGCTAAAGATTACTATTTGTAAGTTTCTGACCCAGAGATTTTTCATCAACAAAAGTGTATACACACACATGCACACACAAACACACATACATACATACACAGCCTAATGGCAGAAACTAAAAATTAATAAGGTTTACTAACTACTTTCCCTAAAGAAATTGAGGTAGCAACATTCAATTTCTCTCCATTTCTAGGGAGAATCTTGGAAAGCCTTGGTTAGTCCCTTCTTATGAACAGACTTTAAAACTAAAAGCCATATATATATATATATATATATATATATATATATATATAATGAAAATGGACTTGGAACATTTACACCAGGAGCAGTAAAGCAGTAATAACCATGTGGATGATTATGATTATGATTGGGGTAGATCCTTTGAAGTTACTGAGTTGACCATTTACATGGTTTAAGGCCATTTAAGCAACAATTTATACACCAGACATTTGTAACAATGGTCTCATAGCATCTGTGGTTCATAATGCAAGTATGTATTTAGACACTGTTGACCCTCAAAGGCCACAAAAGTTCCTTAGGAACCATCATAATTAATGATGCATTTACATTAACAAAAGTTCCAGCACTGCCATTCAGTCTCTGGTGCCACTATCAACATAGACATTCTACTTTAATGAAAAGTCTTGACACAAAAGAAGGGAATGGCTTCTTTCATACTGCTGTGGTCTAATTGTATCAAAATTTGCTAAGAGTCCTCAGTTTATGGATCACTAGCAATATTGATCAGCATAGCCCCTCTGGAACCATTATCATTCTTCATGTCAATATTACTGTGCTTGCAATCTATTGCATTTTAAGTTGCTGCAGTGGTAGAGTAGCCTACGCTTCAGGCCAAAAAAAATTCTAATTTTTCTTCCATATTTTCCTTTTCAGTCAATATACTAAAGTATCATATCTTCTTATAAACAATGGAACCCACTTAAGATGATCAATGCAAAATAAATCATAAAATATTTCCAGTTTTTCTCAGGCAAGTAGCATCTGTGTTTCATTATGCAAATATATAGTTATATGTGACAACCTTTTATATTTTTCTGGCAATGATCTTTTAATTTCCATTTGATCTTTATCTGCATGATACATATAAACATTATTTGGGTTTAAATTATAACATCTTCCAGAATTAAAAACTATTCATATGTACATGGTGGTATTCTAACACTTAATAAATAATGTTCTGAAGCCAGTATCAGTCACTGGCCTTTGGGAGTATCTTGTGGGAGTGCTAGAGAGTATAGCTGGTTGTTCCCAAAGAAAGTTTTCTTCCATACTATACAATGACTGATATCAAAATTTATATTACAAAACATTCTATGCTTATGTTAGCTCTAGGGTTAAGAGGTCAGGACAGAAAAAGAATGACAGAGCCAGAGATTCAGCCTATCAGTCACCATAATCAGCATTAATATTATTATTGGCTGGGCAGTAACTCAGCCTATGCCAAGTTCATCAGCACAGTAATGATGTAAAGAAGATTAGGAGTGGAAAACTTGGACCCTTATTTTCATAAAATAAGTGTATTAGATTATCTTCCTATTGTGTGCTTCACATCTATTAATTCTATCTTCTAAATAAAGCTGTATGCTCCTAATTTGTTATAATATATATCCTATAATAACTAATTTTTAACTCCACCGAGACTAATATAATAGATTTAACACAGTGGATTTATTTCTATTTTCTTATATGTAACAGAAATAATATTTTATAAATTATGAATGTGCCCTTCTGAATGCATTCACCTCAGCTAGTCTAAGCATCTTTCAGCCTGGCAAGATTATGGCTCAGTACAGAATAAGCCTAGGTAATATTCAACTTCTATAATTTAAAAATAGGATTTTGCAGAAAAGCAATAGCCTTGCAAGCCTGCTACTATCTCTAGAGAGAATTTTATAAATTTCTCAATTTCTTCCTGGAATATACCAAGGGACAGAGTTCTTGAATGTGGTTCAAAAACTTCCTTAGTGGCATATTAAATGTGCCCTTTCCACAAATGAGAAAAAATGCAATGCAAACATGAAGATAAAATGATAATAGTTTTCTGATTATTGTAAAGCTGGATTATTGATTATTGTGATGAAAATAAAAACAAGAGGAAAGAAGAGAGATTTTCCTGTCTTGAGGATTTGCCCTAGAGATTGGAAGTTGCATTAAAGAAGAAAAAGTACCAAAGAGACAAGAAAATTCATGCCCATTCCCTGTTTGAACTTAGTAAAATGACGGCTTTTCAGGCTGTGCTATATCTTAGGGTATGGCCACATCAGAGTAAACTTAGATATGCAGCAGGCTAAGAAGGGAAGTTCTCAGACTTAGATTTTCTAAGGTCTAGTTGGGGACCTGGACAGAGAAATCACCAGAGAAATAGTAAGGTGGCTTTATAAAGAGTGACGCAGAGGGGCCAGGCACACACAATAGGCTCAGAAAGGAGTTACAATCAGAACACAAAAGGCTCTAGACCACCATCAAGAGCCAGGATAAGTCAACCAGCCAGGGGAGACCATGAGTTTCTGATCAAGCCAGCAAAAGGCCTGTATACAAGTAACTGTCATACACTGAGCCTCAAGTGCCAGCAGAACACATAACAACTGGCAGACAAACGACAGCAACTCCAGGGAGCAGGGGTAGTCCTAGGACATTGGTCATCTTCCTCAATCCCTCCTCGCAAAGAAGAGCCAGAGAACACTCCTCCCAAAAATCTCAAATCTTTCTGTTAGGTATGAGATCACCAAGGTCATACTCTTCTCATAACACATCATCATTTTTAAAAAAAGAAAAAGAAAGAGGCATTGTTTTTTGCCTTTTGTTTTTAATAAAATAGACTGATCACTACTTTCCTTTTAAAAAGAAGACATGCTTCAAGCAGTGGTCACTGTACAAAAATAATTTCCTAAGCGCACATCTCGACAATCGTTTAAGACAGAGGTCACAAACCAATAATCTCTTCCTATCTCATCACTTCCACATACGTAAACTTGAATTTGAATAGCTATAAATCAGATCCATACTTTCCAATTCCCTAATGACCTAACTATTCCTTATAATTCATGTACAGTTCACTCAGTTCTTGTGTGTTATTTGCCTGGCCCAAGTACCCAGTGATGATATTAAAACTTTAAGATATTAAAATTATTTAGACATTTCTTTCTGTTGTATTTACATAGATTTAAGATATTAAAATTATGTAGACATTTCTTTCTGTTGTATTTACATGTCAGAAAACATAACTCAGAGTAAAAGAGAGTTTTAAGATTAAATGAATATGAGTTCTTGTACAGGATGCGAAATACTTAATCCATAAAAGAAAAAACTTGGTAAAATAGACATCATCTAAATTAAACACCTTCATTTATCAAAGGACTCCATTAAGAAAATGAATAGATAATACATAAAATGGGAGAAAATATTCACAAATCATATGATTTGTATACCCCATATATGAAAAAATTCTACAAAACAGCAATAAAAATACTTTTAAAAAGCCATTTTGGGGGGGTGTATAGGGGATCAAACTCATGACCTTGCACTTGCCAGGCAGGTGCTTGTGCTGCTGATCTATAGCCCCAGCCCTAAAAAGCCATTTTAAACAACTGAACATCTTACGAAAATACATGATCAAAGATATCAGAAAAATACAAATTAAATAAAAAAAGATACTCCTTCACACCTACTAAATTGGGTAATATACAAAAGACTTCAAATCACAAATGTTTATGAGGCTGCAGAGCAAATGGAACTCTTACACATTTCCATATGAGTGCAGAACCACACAAAATGGTAAACCACTTCAAAAACTGTTTGTCAGTTTCTAAAAATATGTCTAAAGACACTTGTACAGAATATTTACAGCAGTCTTACACTAACCAAATATTTATCAATAAGAATGAATATGTCAAGTTGTGATATGTTCATAAAATATAATAATAAACAGTAAAAATGCATTAGTCACACAGATAACATGGATAAATTTCAAATACATGTTAAGTGAAGAAGTCAGAACAAAGGAATACATACTGTTTTATTTTACTTAAATAAGCTTAAATATACGTAAGACAATCTACTCCATGAAAGGCAAGGGAGTAATTGTAGAGAATAGGGCAGAAACCTGACTAGAAAGGGACACAGGGAACTTCTGAGGGCCATGATAATGTTCATGGTAATCTCATTGTAGGTTGAGAGCACCTGATTTACAGTTATCAAAACTCAGCACATTGTACTTCCACCATCATAGACTGCCTCGCTATAGGCTCAAAGTGACTGGACCAAGTGACTATAAACTAAAACCTGGGAAACCATGAGCCAAATTAAGCCTTTACTCTTTTAACTCAATTTATCTCAGGTATTTGGTCACAAAAGCAGAAAAGTAATGTAGAAAATCAGTACCAAGAAGTGGAGATGCTCTTATGACTGTACTTGACCAAGTGTTCCAGAAGCCTTTGGAACTGGGAGAAATCTGGACAGGTTTGGAGATGTAGGCTAAATAAACCCAAGAGTACAAGCAGAGATTAATAGCTGATTCTAATATAAGATGAGAAGACCAGAAAATGGATAGGAATGTCATACCCCATTCATTGCAGGTTTAAGGGTGTAAAGTGTAACTTAGTTTGAAATACTTTACTTTGAAAACAGAGCTCTGGACTACACTGTCCCCTCAAGGCCACAAGGGAATTGTTTCTTCATGATCAGTCATCTGGACATTTAAGAGGCCACTGAAACTGTGCTTTAAGCTCCTTCTGGCAGTAGACTTCATGTTGCCAATATTATGTGATTTTTCAGGAATGCACGATATAAGAGTTATGGGCTCATGGAGGTTTTGACCAGAAGAGCTAAAAGGCCAATGTGGCAGGGCCAGAATCCCAGTAGGCAGTTCCTGAGAAGACAGTGCATGAAGCTCTCAGTAGATAGTTCAAGATGTAGTGAAGACCTCAGGACTTTAAGAAATGCCAGGAATATGTAATGCACAAATTTAGTTTAGTGGGGGTTTTTAATGAGACAAAATAGATTTTTTTCCCCAAAACTGTCCATAGAGGCAAAGAAGGACATTATGAAAGTAAAAGGGTCAATTGATAAGGAAGGTACGACAATTAAAACAATAAATGTATCTAACATCAGAGCATCCAAATACACAGCAAACATTAACTGAACTAAAGGGCTGAGTATAGATTACAATAATAATAAAACTTTCAATATCCACTTTAAGTAACAGAGAGATCATACAGAGCCAGCCCAAGAAAGTGACCATGTGAGTTGCCACCGAATCATAGGAGTAGGGCTGCCCTTTGGAGTTTACATTGCGCCAACATGTTCCCCAAATGCCAGACAAGGGACCACAGGATTTCACATTTACCCTGACGAGCTTCTGTCTTGCTCTCATCACTGTGCTCCTATTCCCTATGTGTGGAATAGGAATGGTCACCCTTTGCCTATTCTGCCACTGTGTTTTAGAAATATGTGACATGTTCACTTGATTTTCATAGGCACCTACAGGTAAGAGTTGCTTTGATTTGCAAAAGTCACTGGACTTAGACTTTTTAACAGTACTGGAACTATTAAGACTATAGGGACTCTTGGAAGTAGACTGAATATATTTTGTGTTGTGAATCTTTAGGGAACAGAGGTGAAATATTATAGCTTTGAATAAAATGTCCCCTCATAGGCTCATGTAGTGAAGGCTTGGTCCCCAACTTAGGGTGCTATTTAGGAGGTGAGGCCCAGTTGTAAGAAACAGGTCACTGGGGACATGTCTTGGAAGGTTATATTAGGGCGCTGGATCCTTTCTATCTCTCTCACTCTTTGCTTACTGGCTACCACATGCATCTACCATGACCCACTACCTCACTATAAGCCCAAACAAAGTAAGTCTGAAACTGAACTGAAACCATGAGTCAAAATAAACTTTTGTAAAGTTTATTTTCTGAAGTAGTGTGTCACAGTGATGGAAAGCTGATAACACAGATTCATCAGGTCTATAGTACTTTGTGTGATTAAAAACAGTCCTCTGATTCCTTCTGATTTTGTCTGGTTAATCTATCCATTATTGAAAGTAGGATATTGAATATTGTATTGTCTACCTCTCACTTCAGTTAATGTTTGTCATAGAAGTTGGTATTCTAATGTTGGGTACATTTATAATTGTTATATATTCCTGGTTAATTGACCCTTTTATCATCATAATGTCCTATCTTGTCTCTTTGGACAGTTTTGGAACTAATATTGAGTTTGATATTTTAAAAATATAGCAAATTAAGCCAGGCATGGAGGTGCACACCTATAATCCCAGCACTCAGGAGGATAAGGCAAGAGGATCATTGTGAGTTTAAGACCAGCCTGGGATACAAAGTGAGTGCAAGGACAGCATGAACTGCACAGCAAGACCCTGTCTCAAAAAGACAAAAAAAAAAAAATTTAGCAAACTAAACACTCAAGATTTTTGCACTTAATTTCATGTTTCAATGAAAATACAACAGAAAGTAGATAAAATACTTTTATATGGATAATGATAATTTTGAGAGACAGGTCTGCTAATTTAGTATTCCTGAAGAAATATTTCTAATTCTTATTTTTAATGATTATGAAAGTAATACAGACTTACAAATAACTATAACAATACAAACATAAGCTAAGTACAAGGGAAATCTCTGTAAATGGAAAAGTACTAGAAATGAAGTTACAGGGATGCCTATTCAATGCACGTATTGGTAAGTTTTAAGAAATAAAAAACTATCATTCCCCAAAATTGTTACACAATCTCAATCAAAATACCATTAGCAGACCTCTCAGAACTAGAGAAAATGTTTCTAAAATTCACTTGGAGCCACAAATGACTTAGAATAGCAAAAATGGTTTTGAGCGAAGAAAGCAAGGCCAGGGACATCACAATCCCTGACTTGAAATTACAGAACTACTGTGATAAAAACAGCATGATACTGAAAAAAAAAAAGGACCTGAAGATCAATGGAACAGATTAGAAGACACAGAAACAATTTCAAATACACTCATCCACCTTATCTTTGACAAACGGGCTAAATATCTTCACTAGAAGAAAGATAGCCTTTTTAATAAATTGTGCTGGAAAAACTGGCTTTCCACATGCTGAAGACTAAAACTAGACCCATATCTATCACCATGCACTAAGCTAAAATCAAAATGGATCAAAGATCTAAACATTAAAACAAGAAACAATAAATCTGCTGGAAGAGAAAATAGATCTCTTGAAGACAGAGAAGCAAAGACTTCATGAATAAAACCCAATTGCATGGGAAATAACTACCAAGAATCAACAACTGAGATCTCATCTCATTAAAAAGCCTTGCAAAGCACAATAAGTCACCAACACACTTCTCAGATGAAGAAATATAAATGAAAAATAAATATATGAAAAAATATTACTGGTCATTTGAGAGATGCAAATTAAAACAACATTGAGATTCCATCTCACCTTAAAAAGAATGGCTGTTATCAAAAAAAGTCAATCAAAAACAAATGCCAGCAGAGACGTGGGGGATAAGGAACACTGTAGACTTGTGCAACCACTATGGAAATCAATGTGGACATTCCTTAAAAAACTAGGACCACAGTGGAAATCAGCATGGACATTCCTCAAAAAATTAGGACGAGGCATGAGGTCCTGAGTTTGATCAACACTGCAGAAATAGATAATCAAAAATAATTAGCATAAGGTAATACTAAACAGAATATTATAGATGAAATCAGCATTACCTTGTGTTAATCTCTCTTAATATCCTGCTTGTGACTTTGCTGTTATTTCTACTTTTTACCAAACGAGACTAGAGGTCCTATTTCACCTAGCTATACCCCTTCTTATTATATTCCCAAAATAATTAAAATCATCATACCACACTAGTTTATGTATACCTATGTTTATAGCAGTACAGTTTGGAATAGCTTAATCTTGGAAACAACCCAACCAATGAATAGATAACAAAGATGTGGTTTTCTTATACAATGGGGTACTACTCATCAATAAAGAAGATAAACTTGAGACATTTATAGCCAAATAGATGGACATTTAGAACATACTCTTAAGTGAAATAAATTGGAAATGTGTAAATATCTCATTGTTTTTCTGGTGCAAGAAACTGAAAGTGTAAGTAAGAACCAAAATATATAACAGACATATTGTGAAATAGAAGAAACTGTTCAAAATGAAAGGGGAACAAGGGAGGGGGAGGAGAAAAGGAAGGAACAGACAAGAAAGAAATGAGAAAAAAGGATAAAATGGAAACAAAGCTTGGTAAATAATGAGGGGAAGAAGGGTTGAAGGGGAGGGAACGTGGAAAAAATGCGGAATCAAGATATATCATTCCCAATGATAAATATGATCATTATGTATATGTAAATTGTAACAATAAACATAATATAAATAAATAATCACTTGTCTTAACTACCCAAAAAAAGATATCAGGAGATATTTTGTTTCACTCCAAAACAATAATATATAAATGGTTTTGCAAGTAAATTGTTCACCCAACTATTATTTGTTATAATTTAATTTTTGAAGATTACATTCAATTAGAATTAACTTTAATTTATCAAACAAGGGGTCAGTATAAATAATAATTTATTGTTCTATAAAAAGTTAATATCAGAAGCATATAAAGAAATAATCAAATATGCTCAGTTGACATAGGCTCACTGAACAGGTAAGCTTCTGAAGCCTAGGTTCCTCAGAGTATCTGAAAATATGTACAAAATTGAAAATAGAGAAAATAGCAATAAGATGAAAAAATAATTTGAAATGAAAGGCAATGCCATTAAAGCCCTGACAATATTATTAAATGAAATCTATTCCTATAGAACTCCAGAATTCCTCGGCAACAGTGATCATAATATAGATGTAAATGCTAAAGAGAACACCCAAAGAAATCAGGAAGAATAATGCACAATTTAGGAGGAGAACAGAAGTTTCCAATGAAGGGATTAGAAGAAACAGGAAAACGTGATTTGGCTCTTGGGGCTAATCTGAAGAATGTGAGAATTGAAGTTTATAATATACTATATTTAAAATATTTATATTACAGGTATATGTTTATACAACTAAGAATAAATAGGCTAGGATGCTGTGGATGCTTTATCAATCAAGTTATATAATGTTCTCTATTGAATTCAAAGAATCAAAAGTGAAAGCTAAATGGTTTTTGTTAATAACAGAAATACCTAAATCTATCAGGTGAGCTCACCACAGTATAGAAAACAGACAACAGTAGACCAAGTTAGTGTCCCAAACTCACCCATGCAATACCACCTCTCTACTATAAATCAAGAGGAGTAACAAATTCACATCCATAAAGAAATACTAAAGGTCAAATTTAGGAAGAATTTGGTAAGAAACTTGATACATTATTTCAATGCATATTCCTTCAGAATAATAGTGAAGCGCTAATGTACTAAAGCCACGAACAAGCCCAAATTTGGATTATTTATTTATGATTGCATGCAACAACAAGATGTGCACATGCAAAACTCTAAATAGAGGGTTAGAGATCTAGATATACAGCTTGGTAGTGAAGTGTTTGCTTAACATGCATGAGGTCCTGGGTTTAATCAACACCGCAAAAACAGATGATCAAATATAATTGACACATGGTAATCTTAAACAGAATGAATAGATGAAGTCAATATTACTTTGTTTTAATCCCTCTTCATATCCTGTGTATGACTTTGTCATCATTTCTACTTTTTACCAGTAATGTGTTTGTATAAAACTATATAAATAAAATTAAACTATAACACCAAGCATAAGAACATTTCAAAATCAAACTGTGTAACTGCTTTAACAGGTCTATCTGGAGGAAGGAAGATGATTGACTAACATTTATAAACCCCATTCCTCCTGTGAGGGACAAAATGCCATGTGCAAATGGCCTATTTCAGTTTCCAGTGTTGGCAGCAATCTGCATCAGCGAGAGTAAGTTCCAGGGCCGGCAGTGACCAGGTCTATCCATGTTTCACACAAACTGATGGCTCAATCAGTTTTATGGAGTCTCACTCAATACCTACAATGCCATAAGGACAGATTTTGCCCTGCAAAAGCATTCGATCTTTTCCTTTTAAGAACATTTCCTTTAACCTTCTCTAATTAAAAACAAGTTCCTCTACAGAAAGAACTTAGAATATTTATTTCACATTTCCATTGGTCTTCTCTTATATTTTCATTGTGAATGATTCCCACACTTTCAATTCAGTAAAATATAAATGTATTCACTGCCAATATCTCAGTATCAACACAGCATTTCGTTAACTTTTTAGTTCTTCTGGATGAATTCTATATCTGAATTTAATGATTTGAAGAATTCCTTTCTATGAATTTATAGTTTAATAGTCACTGTTTAAAATTTTAATAAATTATTCTTTTCTTACCTACTTCTTTTATTAAGATATTGAAGACAATGAACACTTTATTCCAGCACTTTTCAGGAGCATATATATGTTAAGTACTTACAATATAATTTCAGAAAGTCCAAAAAGAAGTAGTTCTGCTTTTATGCCTATATTATGTATTTTTCTCATAACAATAAAACAGTATTATACACAAAAGAGTAGTTTAACTATTCCTTCTAGATTTTTCATGAAGCAGCTAAGAAAATGTAAACTCTTTTTTTGCTTGTCTAATATCTATGTAATTACCAGAAAGTTTTAGTCATAAGACTCAGCCTGCAAGTTTCTACAATGTAGCTGCCCCTTTCTTAAATTCACCCTCTGACTTTACTAATTTGGTGACCAAAATAACAAAAAGTAATCACCCATTAATTAGGGTGATCACCACTTTCCTTCCTGGTCAATGATTCACAAATTAAACACTCGTTTTTTTTCATTAGTCTCTAAAACATGTTATAATTTGAAAGTATGGTATCAAAGAACAATTTAAATTGCACTATTTTCACTGAAAATGCAACCCAATTATTTAAAATGGAACTCATAGCAGCAAAAGGATGAAAATGAACTATAAGATGCTTTGTTGTAGAAAGGCATCTATGATAAGGATAATGAAATTTTTGCAGCAACTTTTAAAAATTCGACCTCTACATCACAGTCTTATGGTCTTTAAGATAAATACACATCTATTCTGTGTCCTTGCCTTTTCCCCTTATAGGCTTTACTTCTTGTGAATTCTTCAACTTCATACTCCAAGTTCTGAAATCCACTCCATTTCAACTTCAAATAATTCTTAATTTTAACCCATAACATATGAATCTTATAAAGTATGTAACATAAAACAGTGTCCCTGTATCTTTAAGGTTATTGTTTACTTTAAAAATTAATGACAAATTTCAGAAAAAAATTTAATGAGGGCACTACAGATTTGAGTTAATAATGTTAAGAGTCCAATTAAAATGAGTTTCAATTTTGGTCTTTGAATTTAATTTTAAGGAATTTGGTAGACTTTTCTATGCACTTTCTTCAGAATAATGGTCAAACATTAACTATGTTAAACTGCCAGGCAAGCCTGAGTTCAAATTATTTTAATTCCAGTTTGGACTCAATACTCCCTTCCCTTGAGTCACTTTAAAACATTTCTCTATTTATTGAATGATGTTTCTTCTTCAAGAGTGAAAATCTCTCTATTTTCATTTGAAAGGCAAAGTTTAAAAGTCATAGTCACAGAGCTTTTCTAAGTTGCTTGAATTAAATTATCTATTAAGTATCCTAAATAAATTTACTCTGAACATAAAGGAAAAGAAGGTATTAACAAAAGAAATAATCCTAATACTTAAAACAAACTTTTAAAAATCAGTCTCAGAAGGAAGAACAAACATATGAATAATAGTATCATAAAATAAGTTGCCTCTCTTGAGTACTCATACACTTTAAATAAATCTGTATTTATAGTACAATTAGCAACTTGATGAGCCATAGGAAGAATAGATCAGTGACATGCCCTCCTCAAACAAAGTTGACAGGCTCTCAGAGAACATTCAGGGTTGAAATTCAGTTACTAGGAACACTATCTCCTTGGTAGCCTAAAGCAAACATTTTTATATGCCTTTTTAATTATTTTCCTAACAATCTGTCAGTCTCCAGGAAGAACTCTTCTCAGTTACAAGTATATGTCAACAAACAACCATAGTTAGGATATTCAGCTAGCAATTACTGCTGAAAATTTAAATAAATTCTAAAAATACAGATTATGCTCCAGGTTGAAATTCTTAATCTATCTGACAATTTTTCTGGGACATTTTATGTTCCATCAGTACAATGTGTTAGACTATACGAACACAGAATTAGACACAGTGCTTGTCTAGGGGATTCTCAATATAAATAGATAAGCAAATGATTAAACACTAAAACATCAGTCCATGGAAGAAATAAAGTGTGTCACTACCATTAGGAATTAGTATTTATAAAACATATGCAATGCATGGAGGGTAGTAAAACAGGGTATTTTTCAGTAGCAAACTTTAGAGTATTAGAACACTTTCACATAATATTTTGAAGATAATTCTTTTGCCAGTGTGAAGGGCTTTCAGACAGATGGGAAAATAGGATGTTCTAGACATCAGAGCTACAGTTTTTTAAAAAAAGAGAAATTAAAAGGGAAGAGAAAGTAATTTACTTTCAGTTGAAACTCACGAATTTAGAAATCATTTAACTCCCATCCACATTGATCATTAAAAATTTTCTTTATTCATCTAATACCTATTTCAATATAAAACAAACATTTGATCAATAAGATTGGGTATTTCATAAAACAAATCAGTTACTTTTGAAGAACTTTATAAAAAGTGTTTTTTTAACTGTTTCTGACTTTATAGTTCTAAGTTTACTCTACACCAGTGATGGTGAAAAAATGAGAGCCAGGTAAGTCACATAACTAATTTTAAATTTCTAGTAGCCACATGAAATATCAAAATAAATAGGCAATTTTACTTTTAACAATATACTTACTGATCCACTATATCCAACACATTATTTCAACATACAACCAATATAAAATATTAGCTATGTTACTGTTTTTATGTATTTTTATACCTACATAGCATCTCTATTTGTACAAGGCACATTTGATATATCCAGTAGCCACCTGTGGTTAGTGGTTAACAAATTGGACAATGACTGACAAACTGGACTGAAAATCAGAATCACAGAAATTTTTTAAACCATATATTCCCAGGATCCATCCACAGAGATTCACATTCAAAAAGTTTACGATGCTAAGAAAGTCTTTTTAACAAGGCAGTCAGTAAACTACTTACTTCAAGCTGACACTTGGGAAACAATGTTCTGGAACATAAAACAACACCCAGTCTAGGTCTTCCCATGTATGACTGTCCTCCCACTATCTAAAAGAAATTTCCACATCATAGTCTTCTATTCTCCAAGCTAAAAATTTCATGCTGTTTCAACCCTTCCTCATCTGGCATGGTTTCCAAATCTTCCAGCTCCCCAGTTTCTCTGGATGCACTCTAGTATGCCTGAATTACTTGCAATAATGAAGAAGTATCACAGCAAAAAGAATCCAAATTAATCTTATCTACCTTTGAAATGTTTCTCAGTAATTTCATAATATTTGAGTGTATCCATTAAAATTTTAAAATCACAGTCCTTCAAACAAATTTTAAAACTCTCATTGTCTCTTGACAATCAGCATGTTCAATTTCTTTAACAAGCTGTATACTTCATTGGGTGCTAAAAAGAGACCCCTCAAAATAATTTAGAGCCCTAAGTAACACAGAACTAGATTATTCTATGTCTCTCAAGCCTCTCACCTTTCCTTTAAATCAGAAGACAATATTTGATTTATAAGAAGGGTTAGTCTTCTTTAAAATTATGTAAACATAAAATAAAATATTGTCACAAGAGCAATCAGATTTACCATGAATAAATGGACTTAATTCAGTGCCTCAACTATTTACTCACTGGTAGTTTACTGACCACATTAAGTGTGTCACCATGCTAGGCCAAGAGGCTATAGGAAGGAACAAAGCAGAGTGCTAAATCCTAAGATCACAAGGTAGTTTGTTTATTCACCTAACAGATATTTATGAAGTTCTTGCTAAATACCAGACACTTGTGATAACAGTGAATTAAACATTCAAACTTTCCTGTCCTTATGGAACTTACTTTCTAGTAGGCAAGATAGATAATAAATAATTCAAATAATAAGCAAGTGAATTAGACACTACATTAGATAATAAATATAAGGAAATTAATAGATCAGGGTAAGAGAGATTAAGAATCCTTACATGAATAGAAGACAGGCTGAAATTTCACTTGATGGTCATTGTAGGGCTCATTTAAAAATTGATACTTGAGGAAACATTTGAAGGAAGCAATGGAAAAAACATACACATACCTAGAGGATAAGTGAACTGCCAGTACAAAAACCCTGAGACAAGAGTATCTTTCCTGTATGAGAAACAAAGGAGGCCAGTGGAGTTAAAACAAAGTGAACAGAGAAACAAACTAGGTCAGAAAAGTAATGAAGCAGCAATGGGAGTGCACTTGCAGGATGCTGTTGGATATAAGAACTTTCCTTTTAAATAAAATGGGGAACTATTGCAGGTTCAGGACCAAGCAGTGACAAGAACTGTATTATATGATATGTTTTCATATGGAGATGTTCCCCAAAGCTAATGTGCTCATGGTAGGGTTTTGAGGAGGTGATCGGGTCATGGAGGTGTGATATTCATCAGTGGATTAGTTCACCAATGAGTTTATAGCTAAATATGATGTTGGAAGATGAAGCCTGTTGGGAGGAGGTGGGTCACTGAGGTCATGACCTAGTAAAGTCTATCTCCCTTCTCTCTCAATCACTCACTGCTTCCTGTGGTCATTCCATAAGCTGTTTCTTCTCTGCCATGACTCTTTGTCATGTCACTCTGCCTTGTAGCCAGCCAACCATGAACCAAAACCTCTGCAAATTGTGAGCCAAAAGAGACCTTTCTTCCTTTAGTTTGTAGGTATAGTATTGGGTGTTTTGTTCCAATAATGAGAAAGTATTATAACTAAAACAATGTCCATATCTTATTACTGTCTTCACTGCTAGAAAGTAAGATCCATTGGGGTAGGGATTTTTAAATGTTTTAGAAGGATCACTCTGAAAATTATGTTATACTATACAATAACAAAAATGTAAGCAGGGATATCAGTGACTCCAAATCACAAAGGGTCTGAAAGACTATGTTGGAGCTGCTCCCAATATGACACTGAACCACCACTTTAAATTCCCTAAAGTCTTGCCTTTGACCACCAGGTCCCAATAGTAATCCAAATAAACACCTTAATAAAAAGTACCACTCACAGACAGAGCCAAGTAAAATAATTATTTTAGTCAGTTATAACCTGATGCTTCTTCTGTTGATTTTCTCAGTGGCCACCCACTTCTGAAACTCTGGTACAATGGTGTTTTATACACACTCTCCTATCCTAATTTGGAATTCAATCTCACACTTCTCTACCCAAATGCATATACCTTCTTTGTCCTAGTAAGTGAAAATACAGAAAATTTAAAAAAGAACAAAAAAGAATAAAAATTTCTCCCCAGCATAGATTACCTTCACCTGTCCTCCTTTTATCACACAAAAGTTTGCTTTACCTCAAGTCCTCCACAAAAACTAGCACTTCCACCTGAAACCCCTAAAAAATCCAAGGGTACATAACCTGCTGTTGAGACAGTTCCAAAGTAAAAATAACAGTCAACATTTATTGAATGTTTGTAAGTGTCAGGCACAGTTTTATTCCTATATTCTACACCTCAACTCTAAAAAGCAGTACTATTACTGTGCCAGTTAAAGCAAGGGTAAGTCAAAATATGACATTTGGAGCTGGGGATTTAGCTCACTGGATTAAGTGCCTGCCTTGCAAGCGCGTGGTCGTGAGTTCGATCCCCAGTACTGATAAAAAAAAAAAAAAAAACTTGTAACAAAAGATGACATTTGCACAACTAGTAAAGAAAGAACCAAGACAAAGAAATAGACCTGAGGATCAGTGAAACAGATTAGAAGATGCAAACACGATTACAAAGACAATCAGCCACCTGATATTTGACAAAGGCGCTAAACATGTTCTCTGGAAGGACAGCCTCTTTAATAAATGGTGTTGGAAAAATTGGATTTCCACATGCTGAAGCCTGAAACTAGACCCATGTGTATCATCATGCACGAAAGTCAGAATGGTTCAAAGATTTCAATATTAAAACAGAAACACTAAATCTACTGGAAGACAAGGTAGGTAGAAATTGTGGAGACATAGAGATAGGCAAAGAGTTCATGAACAAAGCACAAACTGCACAGGAAGTACTTGAAAGAATCAACAACTGGGATCTTACCTTATTAAAAGGTTTTTGTACTTCAAAAAAATCACCAACAAAGTTAAAAGAAAACCCACAGAATGGGAAAGAATTTTTGCCGACAGTCCTTCAGACAATGGACTTATATCCAGAATATATAAAGAACTGAAAAGCATCAAGCCCCTCAAATTCACTCACTCCAAAATGGGCATGCAAGATAAATATGCATTTCTCAGATGAAGTTATAAATGGCAAATAAATACATGAAGAAATGTTCACCATCACTGGTCATTCAAGAAATGCAAATTAAAATAGTATTGAGATTGCATCTCACTCTAGAAAGAGTGTGCTGCCATCAAGAAATCAACTATAATAAATATTAGCGGGGCTGTGGGTGAAAAAAAACCACTTCTCCACTGTTGATGGGAGTGCAGACTGGTGCAGCTACTATGGAAATCAGTATGGAGATTCCTCATAAAACTAGGATTGGAGGTTCCATTCAATCCAGCTATTCCCCTTCTGGGTATTTTCCCAGAAAACTTGAAAAGGTCATGTCACAGTGATATATGTGCACCCATGTTTAAAGCAGCACAATTTATAATAGCTAAATCTTATAAACAACCAAAATTCCCATCAACCACAGAATGGATGAAAAGATGTGGTATTTTTATACAATGGTATATTACTCAGCTATAAAAAAGGATGATCTTGAGGCTTTTTTTATTTAAGGAGGAAAAAGGTAGAAATATTACAGAACTTCAAGAAAAGAAGATAAACAGTAAGAAACCACTAGTTGATAAATTACATATTGTTCTTTTAGAACTAGTTATTCCGGTTACAGAATTAAAGCACACAAAGTGGCCACTAAAGCAGTGAGAGTGCAAACAGATCTGTTCAACAATCCAACAAGAACCTACTTGTAGGTATACACATATAACTGTATGTATATTTAAGTGTGAAAGATAACCATATTACTAAGTTTTTGTTAGTTCATCAAAAAGAACAGTTTGTGCCATCATTGTTTGTCTGTTCATTTATTATGCTTTGATTTTGTAACTTGAAAACTACTTCTAAGATAACAATATGTAATAACGTGATGATTTCTTACTGTTATTTTTTCAAAATTCTGTATCATTTCTACCCTTTTTTCTGTTTTGCTTTTTAAAAAAATATAAATAAATAAATAGATAAATGGACATGCAGACAAAAAGGAGAAAAAAGAAAGAAAGAAAGAAAGAAAGAAAGAAAGAAAGAAAGAAAGAAAGAAAGAGTGAGCCAAGACTGGAGCCCAAAATTTCCAATTCCAGAGCCCATGTCCCAAGCATTATAGGATAGCAATATGAATCCAGAATTACCTCCATAATTTCTTTCCTTGTCGATAGACCATTTGAATATGACCTTCCTTGTTGGGAGCTGCTGAGCTGGAGATACTCACAGGTGAGGAGCCAATAACACAGATCTCCTCAGGAATGCCCCGAGGGCACAGGGCGCACAAGGCTAACAGGTGTTCTGATCCCGATAACACAGGGCTTGAGAGGTAAGTGAGTTGTTTGGCAGAGGGGTCTTGACATCAGCCTTTCAGGTGTGTAAATAGATGCACCACAGTCATTGAGCATTTCTTCTTCTCCCATATGGAGAGAGGGTTCCACCTGACCTCAGTTTTCTACATATTGTCTTCCTTTCTTCATCCTCCACCAGCTGCCCCCCAGGGAAGTTCAAGAGTCATGCCAGATGAGACACTTTCTCAAAGTAGTAAATTATTTTCCTTACTGTATAAATTCCCTTTGCAGGGACAGAAATACCATTGTATTGGTTCCTTATTCTTCCCCTGAATGAAGACAATCAGCAATGGGACCGTCAAGAACAACTCAAGAAATACATGGCAAAGAGGCCAGTTCCTGGAAGCAGATCAGACAAGAAGAAACAGTGATTCATCCTCTCAAAACTGTCTCTACTCCTTTTTATTCACAGTGGTTAATGCAGTGGTTGAGTGGGTCTCAACAAGTAAGTGTTTATAGCAAAGGAAAAGCTATCATAACAAAAATACCCCTAATAAATGATTTGCCTGGAAAATACTTCCACATAAGACCAGCACATTCCTTCAGTGTCAAATAAAAACAGAAACCTCGCAGAAGATGAGAAACTTTATGAAGTTCATAAAAGCAATCTAAGAGAGTTGTTCACATGACACACAAAGGAAATAACGAATGGCAATCTGATAAAATGAAAAATAAAAATTTGACCAGAATGATAAATACTTCAAAACAGAATTGTTTCATATTAAAGAATGTGGGCCCACTCAGGCGGCCCAAGGGAAATTTTCACAGGTGAGGTCCAAGGTTAAAAAACACATGTGTGCAAAACATCAGCAACAACAGCAGGCAACATGGAGCAGAGCAGAGAGGAAGAGCGACAGCCTCCTGGATCTTTATTGTATAATTCTTATACAGTTGTTAACTCATATTTATACTCTTATATAGTGCCATAACCAGTGCATGCATGTTTACATGTGCTAAGTCATGGTTATATAACTATGTCTCACTGTGCACCTGTACTAGATGAGCAGGGTCACATCCCCAAATGTGATGAGTGGGGTCACATCTCCAGATTCCTTAGGTATTCCTGAACTTTGAAGTAGTCCTGAACTTTGAAGTTCCCCACATCCCACACCCTCAAAGGTCAGAGTGTATAGATGCAACATTTTATATGAAACAGGGCACAAGTATCTATAGCTAACAAATCAGGAACCATATTGTTTTGCAAAACTTCTTTTCATTTGACCAGGTTCATCCACAAGCAACATCAAAGTCTGGTGTGTAACAGTCAAGACCTGGGCTTCAGTTTGGAGGGCTAAGTCTATATAGTCCTTGGCCCTGGTCAGATGCTATTCCTAGTGGTATCTGTATTCTTGGCCAGATGCTATTCCTAGCAGTCAATCATAGCAATGTCTGGTCAAGGCATCTCCTAGGTCATTTCCTGGTGACAGGAGGTGCTTACCTCCTGAACTATGATGTCTTACATGGTCAACTTTTTGGCCACACTCTCATATATCTCACCATAAGCCAGAAACCCACAAGTGATGATACCCTATCTGTCACTTCTGAGCTATCCAAGCCAGCAGCCAGAATGTCAACACCCTCAAGATAGCCCAACTGTCTGTGCACACATGTTGGGGGTCTTTTTCTTGCATCACAAGCACATTGTCCACAACTCTGCCCATTGGCTTGACTTGCCTGTTACAGTTTCAAACCAGAATACTTCTGTACTGGGTTGGACAGTGACTACTCTCCAGTGCAAGGTTGGGTCATGGCTAGACCCATCAGCACATCCAGCATCAGCCAGAAGTTTCTCATCCCCTTTTATATAAGGATTAGGGGTCATGTCTTATAGCCCATCCCCCTGAATTTATTTCTAGGCAATGCACATCACAGGTTCCAAAACCATTGCCAGTTTGGCTGCCAATAGGCTAGGTGAGAAAGAGGCCCACTGTTGGAGGTACATCCCCCAATGCATGAGAATGAGGGCCTGGGCCACTCCATTCCTAGGACAGGCTGTTCACATTCAACCTAGCTTTCTATCTGTAGTAAGATTCCTTATAGGCATGTAGAACAGCATATAACATTGCTGTTTCTCAATCAGGGAATACCAGCTATCAGTTCCCTTCTACAACAATGACCAAAATCCAACAGGGTACTTCCACTTCTTGTTTTTGCCATAGGCCCCAGCTAAATCTATCATCATCCACAATGATGGTTAGGATCAGTGACTCACAGGACTTGCACCTGTGCAACAGCCTCTTTGAGTCCTGAAAAGCAGCTTCCACTGCATCTATCGAGCAGGCAGCTTCCACTGAATCTGTGTAGCCCTATGTACCCTTTTGATCATTTGGTATAAAGGGCACAGCAGGGTAGCTGGATGCTGTACATTCATCAAAAACCTAGCAAGCCCACATATGCCTATATTATTGGCACACTGTCATGAATCTGGTCTTATGCAATCACGTAACACCCAAGAATCTGACAGACAAGCCAGTTCCTGGACCTTGTCTTTGTTCATGGCTCACCATATACCAGCAAAGCATCGTTTGGACTGTGCACAGTGGTTTTTAAATCTTCAAGACAATCAGAGGTTAAATTAGTATCATCAGTACAAAACAGTGTCACAGAGTGTGGCTTGGCCTAGTTGGCCAGGTCCTGAGTCACAAAGTTGGGCTATGCAAATAGCCTTGTAGAAACATCTGGAAGATCCATTGCCTGCCCTCTCAGCATAAGTTTACAGTGATTTGACACAACCAATCTGGTTTCTACTTGGACCACACTGAAGGGTTCTAGGTAGGGAGTATTGCCCCTGATTTTTCCAATTTCAACACAGTCTCTCCCATCCTCTCATGGCTTCCAGGTAGCCAGTACTGCTTCAGGTATACAACCCCTGGGGCCTGTGCGAGAGTCAGCAGTGTGTTGTGTGGATGGCCTTAGAGTATGGTTTTTGTCACACGAATTCACCACTGGCATTCTCCCTGCATGATGTCAAGCTGAGCACCAGTATGTATGTCCACCCCCAGTAGGTACCCAGCAACCAAAGAAACACAACTATCACATAGGTGTGGGGCAAGCATCCATACCCAAAGTCTCCTGGGCCTTCTGGACCCTTCTGCGCATGCAGTAGGTCCTGTAAAAGAGTCTGGGTTGCTGTATATTAGTGTTGTCTCAGCTCTGCTATAGTAAATAGTCAATTCTACATGTGGCCTATGGTCTCCTAGAACCCCCAAGACCCAGGTACCTAATCAGGATAAAAGGAGGCCAGTGTCACTTCTTCCAGCTTCACTAGGGCTACTTTTACCTTCTGGCCCTGGCCCATTGATTGGCTGGCATTGCTACTTAGGGCACAACTGTCCCAGAGAGTCAGCAACACATCCAAAGGCTGCCACTGTAATTTATCTGCAGCTAGGTCAGCAGCCAGCAGGTTCATCTAGATCAGGTGCTGACAGACCTTCAGGGACCCCATGGCCTGTCCTTGAGGGAGGCCCCACTTCCTCAGCTCCCCTCCCCTGTTTTTTCTTCTCTGCCAGTAGAGTTTTTACAGATCTTGCCTTATTGTGGCACTTCACTTCCATATCTGGCAAAGGCATCAACAGCATCACCCAGCCTAGCTAAGGCATCAACAGCATCAGGGGCTGGGTGATCTGTAAGGGGGGCTAGAAGGGCTGCCACTGACCCGAATGTGCCAGCCAGCCTGTTCACCAGGAATATGTACTTCACACATGCCATCAGCAGTTCCTCATCTGGGCTACAGCACCACAATGCAAACTTAATTTGCCATAAGCCATTTCATGTAGCTCAATTAACAAATCTACATAGTGACTTGCTCCAGCAGGTCACCTGGATTCTCCTAAACCAAGTGAGCTGCTGCCATCCACCAATTTATCAAAGTCTGATTATCTGTGTCTGGGGTTGTCCTCTTCACATCCAGCAGAACCTGTCTCATAGAGGAGGTGCTTGCTATGCTGGCTATTGTGGGCCTAACTGTTGTTATCAGCTGTATTGTCCCACAGCAGTAGCAGCCAGGTAGGCATTATTTCACCCACCTGATGTTTTAATTTTTTTGCCTGCTCTTGCAGCTGTATGCTGTACAGGTAATGTACATTGTGTGCTGGGTAGAGGTAGGCACCCTCTCAGTCTTCTTCCCTGGGGTGGGGGTTGCTCTACCTCCACTTTTTGAGGAATAGATGGCTTTGCATGCAAAACCAGGAGGATTTTCACAAGGCTTTTCTCAGACATGAGAACTTACACTTCTGGAGACATTTCTGGAGGAGGCTTTCTAGACCTTGCAACCTGATCTCTGCAGCATCCAACCATTGTTTAAGGTCATTCTCTATCTGCTGCAGCTGACCTACTTGCCAGACATGGCCATCCACCTCTTAAATTATGCATCAGAAGAGAGTAAAGAAACAACCAAGCCACCCACATTGCTAATTCATGGTAAGGGGGAGGAATTTGTCTATTGGACCAGGCTTACAAGACATCCCCAGGCTCCAAAGAGACAGATTCCCAGTTCTCCAGGACCTTCCAAGCCACCAAGAAGTTGGTTACAGGTAGCCATGTAAAGGCATGGGGTTTTTTATCAGCCATTTCCTGGGGCGCTCCCTCACCTTCAGGTGCTATTTCACAGCCTGCATGGGAACACCCACCTTAATGTCCAGCCAGCTATGTCAGTTGTCAGCCTGCTCAGGAGGCCCAAGAGAGATTTTCACAAATAAGGTCACAAGGTTAAAGAACACACATGTGAAAGACATCAGCAAGAATAGAGGCAGCACTAAGCAGAGCAGAGAAAAAGAGCAAGAGCCACCTACATCTGTATTGCACAGTTCTTATACAGGTTATTATCTCATATTTACATTCTCATATAGTGTAGTAACCAGTGCATGTATGTTTACTTGTGCTAAGTCTTAGTTACATAACTGCACCCCACTGTGCACCTGAGCTAGATGAATGGGGTCACATCCTCAGGTAACCTTAGATGTCCCTGAGCTTTGAAACAGTCTGAATGACTGCCCACAAACAGTAATAAAGAGGTTTCAGATAACTTTGTTTAAAAAACTACACAAACAACAATATCAACAATAAAAACCACACTTGAGTTTTTCACTTTTTAATAGTTCATAGTTATATAATGTTAGTCTTATACCTAGATGTCTCCCTAAAAGCCCCATGTGCTTCTAGGCATGGCTTTTTGAAGGAGGATGAATCTAGAGTCTGTGAACATGGATTAAAGGTGTGTGAATATAGTTCTGGTTGTAGATATTGGAAAGCCCCACTCCATGTGTGGGTGTCCAACCAACAGGCTTGTACCCTGGATAGAATATAAAATAATATATGAAAGGCAGGCTCAGTGCTTTCTGCCTGCCATGCCATGAAATGTTTCTCCTCTACAATACCACTGTGCTATACTGCCTTGCCTTGGAGACAGCTGACTGTGGACTAAAACCTCTATGAACCATGAGCTGAAATGAACTCTTCCTTCTATAACTTGGGATATCAGGTATTTTGTCTCAGCAATGCAAAAAGTAACTAAGAATTTGGTACCAGAGACATGGAGTCATTGCTATGACATTGACTAGCCATGTGGTTTAGGAGTCTTTGGACCCAGTTTGTGGGAAAAATTAGAAAAGGTTTAGAGATGCCATCTGAAGAAGCAGCCCTGGAATGCTATGAGTATGATTCTGGTTGGAGCTCAGAAATCATATTAACTGCAATGCAGCTGAAAAAGACCAAATCAATGTTTCAATTGGGAAGAAACACTGCACTGTCTTTTGGACTCCAGATCATAGGTATTATACTTTGGCAGAAAACTTGTCTGCATTTGACTCATGTCTAGAGACTGTGTCTGAGACTGAGATTAATGGTGGTAGACTAATTATGGAAGAATTTCAAGACAGTCAAATGTTGAGGCAGTGGCATGGCTACTGTTGGGATCTTTTAGTCACTTCTGCCTTAAGAATTAGGAGCTAAACACCCAGCAGAATAATTGTAAAAGTTTTGAGTCTGACCAGAAAGGAAACCCTGATAAAGTTATGGCCTGAAAGTCAGAACAGAAAACTTGGTAGCTGAAAATAAACCAAATAGAAAATATGGCTTGAGGATATCACAAGAACCATTATGACTCCATGATTTGCAACCTCAGAATTGCAAAGGTGAATGACTTTTCTTTGAGAAGAAACCACCAGAACACCATGTTCAAGAATAACTTCAGCCTAGAGAATTTGTTCCTCAGGCCTGGGTTTACAGTGTTCAGCAATCCAGGCACTTGACCCCTACAGTCAAGAGAGAAGGAAGTCTAGCTACTGCTCCAGCAGACAGAAGACTGTGGAATCATCCATGTGGTGCTTGTTAAGGACATGCAGAATGCAGGAGTTGTGGGGCCAGGAATGCTTCCCCTCAGATATCAAAAGAAGACCTTGCCCCTGAGAAGGCAATGTGTGAAGCTGTGAGTGTGAAGCTAAAGGAACAGTGAAGACCCTAGAAGGTTGGAGAAGAAAGAAATGTGGATTATCTGTGGAAAATTCAAAGGAATAAGCAAAGTCAATCCAAGAGAGAAGCCATGAGGGCTACAACCACCGACAGTGCCTTACAGCTGGAGCCACCCAAGCTCTTTGAAGTTCGTATCTTTCCATAGATTGTACCAGATGTTGGACATGGAACTACAAACTATAAAGTTAGCCATGCTGGATTTTGTTCTTGCCTTGGTCCCTTTCCTGTCTCCCATTTGTATCTTTTGGAATGGGAATGCTTATCTTATACCACTGTGTCTTTAGAATCATTTAACTCTCTTTTCATTTGTACAGGGATCACAGCTAAGAATTTGCTGCAAATCTCAAGAGAATTTGGATTTAGACTTTTGGTAGTGCTGAAATTATTAGGATTTTGCCAACTCTTAGAGTTGGACTAAATACTTTTTGCATAAAGGGATGCTCATAAGTCTTGGTGGGAGTGGCTGGGACAGAATGTTATGGCTTGTATCTTGATGTCCCCCTAAAGCCTCAAGTGCTCATTGGTGGGACTTTTCAAAATTGACTTGATCTAGACTATATGAACATGGATTAAGGGTATGAATGTGGATTAAAGGTGTGCAATAACTAAATATGCCCACTGACTAGTATAGCCTAGTTCTGGTTGTGACTATTAGGAAGCCTCACTCTGAGTGTGGGTGGCTTCAACCAACAGTCTTATAGCCTGGATAGAATATAAAAGGAAAGATGGAAGGCAGGCTTTCTGCTTTCTACCTGCCATGTCATGAAATATTTCTGCTCTGCAAAACCCCTCTGCCATACTGTTTTAGAGACAAATGAGTATAGATTAAAACTGCTACAAATCATGAGCTGAAATAAACTCTTCTTCCTATAACTTGGCATATCAGGTATTTTGCCTCAGAAATAAAAAAAAAGAAATAAAACAAAGTAAGACACATGATTGCTCCATTTTGTCATATATACTCAAAGCCACAATAATTTTCATAGTTTCTAGTCATTCTTAAAGAAAAGTCCCAAATTCCTTTATTATTCATGATGAGATTTTAGTTCTGAGTTTTACCTTTTGAAGTAACTTATGTAGACTTTCTGTACTCTATTGTACTATGATCCCCATCCTTTAAAAATGAAATACAATAAATACTTGTTAAATTGACTTAAAGTAAAATCAACAGAAGACATATCGTACCATAGTCTAATGCCCAAGTTGTAAGTTAGCACTTTCTAGGTGGTGAATTATGGGCAAATAAAAACAAGAATGGAGAAGTAGGTTGGTGTCTAGGAAGATTAGAAGGTGGAATAAAGGCAAAGGAATGCAGAAAAACTTTACTGCTGCCTTTTTTGGGGGTACACCTCAACCATGATACTCAAATTCATCCACTGGTTATAGCCTGCCAAGATGATTCCAGCTTCTCCCAAATCAAATCTAGTTGTGCGCACCTAGATATCCCTGGCACTTTTCATTGGAGTTTTTCGTGCTCTTACAAACCATTACCTCATCCACACCCACTGGAAGCCCATTCTATTACCAAGATATTCATGTTTTCTAAGCTCCCTCCATCTGTATTAATGTTTCAAGTTAGAAAGGCTGTGCCTTTAGAAAAAGAATATAACAAAGAAAACCTGATGCTTGATTTCACTCCATTCTCAGAATTAGCTCATAGTTAAATGATAGGAAGAATCCCTTAAAGACTCAGGACTAACTATAAAGACTTTGAGTTTACATGTAAGAACTATTTTAAATCATGAATAATTAAGGTAATTTTAATTATTGCGATCAAGCTTCCAAAACTCTGCAAAAACACCCTGGTGCATAGTTGAGATTTGAACGAGGGTTAAAGTGAAAGTTCAACTCAGTTGTAAAATAAATTAATGATAATGCTTAAAAGAAATTTTAGTTTCCTATTGGTGCTATAAAAAAATCACCACAAACCTAGTGGTTTTATCAATTCGTATTTCACAATTCTGGAGGTCAGAAGTTCAAAATGTGTCTCACTAACTTAAAATCAAATGTTGCTAAGGCTGCATACCTTCTGATTTCCAGCTTCAAACCCAGCAACAGCCAGTCAACTCTCACCCTAACATCACCCTAACACTAACTCAATTCCTCCATTTATCACAATCAAAAGACTTCTTATGAGTACAACAGATTATCCAGGATAATCTCCTTATCTTAAAACTAGCTGATTAACGACTCTAATTCTATCCCCAAATTTAATCCTCTTTTGCCACATTACATGACATATTCAGAGGTTCTGAGAATTAGTATGTGAACAGTTGAAGATTTATCATTCAGTCCACTATAGTCTGTCCCTGACCACCAAAGATTCATATCCTTCTGACATACAAATGCATTCATATTGTGATGGTTAAACTTAATTCTAAATTGGCTGGATTAAGCAACTCCTAAAGAGATGATTGGATCATGGGACACTACATTCATGAGTAGATCAGTTCACTGATGTTCATAATCAAATATAATTTTAGGAGATGGGGTTCAGCTGGAGGTGGGCAACTGAAAATGATTTTAGAGGGTATGTCTCTCACTGGGGCTCTGCTTTCCCACAGCCAAGAAGTCAGCAGTTTTGCAATGCCACCCCCTTCCACCACAGTGTTTCTGCCTTGGAATAGCCAACCATGTATTGAAATTTCTGAAACCATGAGCCAATTTAAACCTCTCCTCTTTTAAATTGTGTTAAGTAGTTTGGTTTCTGTGATGAAAAAGCAGACTAATATACATACCATGTCAAATAACCCCAAAATCTCAACCCAATAGAGTATCAACTATAATTACAAAAGCTCAACTAAATTTTAATCAAATTCAAATGTTCCAGAAACTCTTCAGCATTCAAGTGTTCACCATCTCTGAAAAATGTCAATTAGAATAACTATCCAGACATGAAAATGCAACCAGAAGAGATAAGGAAACAATCGATTTTAGCACCTGGATATAGTGCAGAAAAAATAAAAGATACCTTGAAGAGGGTAGAAAGGATAGTTTATATTGTCCATGTCACCCTGAGGCAGCATAAATTGAAGAGACATAATCTTTACTTGGAAGAAGGAAAAGGAAGTGAGAAGCAGACTTTGTAATAGAACTCCAAGATAATCCTGCACCAATGAAATTCAGCATTGCCTCCCAATACCCACAGACAGCCTCCAAGACCACCCAGGCACCAGGTCAGATCATACAGCCCCATGCTAAGATTCAGTGCACAGGTCCACACAGTGGATCCAGGCAAAAGGTCTGACCACTTGCTGACATGAGTACCAGAATAGCCTGCCTAAGGACTTTAGCAATAAACTGCCCACAGACCACAACAAATGATTTGCTCAGAATCTCCAGACTAGCTGAATTTATAAAAGACTTTTCCAGACAAAGCCAATCTACAAAGACTAAAGTCCCTACTTCTAATATATAGACATCAATGTTAAGTAATAAGAAACACGCAAAACTAAAGATACATAACACCATTAAAATAATATTCTCCTAGTACCTCATCTCAAAGAAATAGACTGTCTGACAAAGAAGTAAAACTGATTGTTTGTCTTAATGATGTTCAAAATGTGAAAAAAAATTGACAAATAATTCAATAAAAACAGGGAAAAATAAAAGGTCAATCTGAAAAATGTAATGGAGAAATTGGAATTATTTTTTCAAAATAAAACAAATTCTGGAGGTGAAAAACACAGTGAAAGAAATAAAAGATGCATAAGAAAGCAACATCAGCAAAACTGATCAAGCAAAAGAAAATAATCTGTGACTTCAAATACAAATTATATGAAAATACACAGGCAGAGCAGAAAGTGCAAAAAAAAAGAATGAAAAGTTCATGGGATTTATAGGAAAACAGCATCACATAGAAAAATTTTAGACTTACAAGAATTTAAGGAGAAGTGAAAGAAAGAGGACTAGAAAGCTTCTTTACAGAAATAATAGCAGAAAACTTTCCAACTATGAGGAAATATATGAATATTCAGGTACAGAAAGGTCAAGGTCGAAAAGGAAAAAAAACCTCCTAACCTAGAAAAGCTGTCCTCCAAAAATGAAGGAGAAAAACTTTCCCATATAGACAAAAGCTGAGAAATTTCATCAACACCAGATATGTCTTTTGAAAAATGTTAAGATATTTTAAGTTGAAGAAAGATAATGAGAAGAATGAAAACATATAAAAGTATAAAACTCACTAGTAAAAGTAAGTACAGTTAAATTCAGAATACCCTTATATTATAATAACATTATACAGACTACTTACAACTTTAGTACAAAGGATAAAAGACAAAATTGCTAAATATTACTGAAGCTACAATTACTTGTTAAGGGATACATAAGGTATAAGTTGTGACATCAAAAATATAAAATGTGGGAGAGTCTTAAACTGAAAAGTTTTAATACTATTAGATTTAACCTGTAAACTAGCCTAAAATAGCTTGGCATAATAACCAAAAGCAAAAATCCATAATAGCTATACAAAAGATAAAAAATAAGGAATCAATGCATATCAGCAGAGAAAATTATCAAGATCCAAATGAGAAAGGAACAGACGATCTACAAAAGAGCCCAAAGAAAAAAAAAATGAATGAAATAGCATTAGTGAATCCTTACCTATAAATAATTATTGTGAGGATAAATGAATTAAAGTCTTCAATCTAAAGATAAAAATGGATAAAGAGATATTTTAAAAATCATTATCAAGTATAGAGTCATGTCACTTTCAAGGACACATATAGACTACAAGTAAAAGGATGTAATATGATATTCCATGCAAGTGTAAAATAGAAACTAACAGTAGTTATTTTTAACTCAGATAAAATAGATGTCAATGCAAAAACTGTACAAAAAGAGAAGGAATTATTTTCACTGTGTTTATTAAAGGAGTCAATTTATCAAGCAGGTATAATAACTTAAAATATAAATGGACCACATATAAAACAACTGCATAGATATAAATAAATATATGAAAGCAAATATTAATAGATTTATCATAAGAAATAAACTGAAAAACAATAATGGTATGAGATTTCAGTAATACACTTTCAGCAATGGACATATGATCCAGACAACCCCCCAAAAAATCAATAAAGAAATACTAGACTTTAACTATATTTAAAACTAAATGGACCTAACAGATATGTACACAATTATTCAACATCAGAATATATATTCTACTGAAGCAGTCATGGAATATACTCTGGAATTCATCACTTGCCAGACCAACAGAATAAGTCAACAAATTTTAGAAGAATGAAATCACATTAAATATCTTTTCCAGCCACACTAGTATTGCTATGGTTTGAGTATATGTGTCACTCCAAAATTCGTATGTTGGAACAAAATACTCAGTGTGGTAGTAATGAGGTAGAGCCTTTGAGAAAGTGATAAAATTATGAGTATTCCACCATTATGTATAGAACTGATGTTCTCACAATGAGATTGAAGAGTGCATCTAGGCCCATTGTCCTTTCTGTCATAGGAATACACAGGAGTTTCTACCCATGAAAAATGGTCCTCACCACATACACAATCTGCTGGGGCCTTGATTTTAGAATCCCTAGCCTCCAAAAATGTAAGAAATAAATTTCTATCATTTATAAATTGTGCAGTCTACAGTACTTTGTTAAAGCAGTCAAATGCAAGTGTAAAATGAGAAATCAATAGCAGAAAAGTTTTCAAAAAATTTAAAATTATATGAAAATTAAACTATTTACTTCAATTAAATGAATAACCAAAGAAGATGGAATTTTTAAAATATCTAGAAATAAATAAGTATATATGCAACATGCCAAACCTTATAGGATGGAGAAAAAGCAATTCTGAAAGGCAAGTTTATAGGAATAAACGTCTACATTAAAAAAATGAAGAAGTATCTCAAACAAATAATGTTACACCTCAAAGAACTAGAAAAACAACAATAAACTATATCCAATGTTAGTAGAAAGAGCACAATAATAAAGATCAGAGCAGAAAGAAATAAAATAAAGAACATAAAAATAATAGAAAAGATAGACCAAATTGAGAGTTGTTCCTTTTATGTCAAGGTAAACACAATTTATATAAATTAAAACTGTATTAAGAGAAAAAAAGGAGAGGACTTAAGTACATAAAATCAGACATGAAAAAGAAGGTATTATGATTGAGCCCACAAAAATTCAAAAGTTCATAAGACAGTACTACAAACATTATAAGACAATAGTCTGGGTAACCTAAAAAAATGGATAAATTCCTAGACACAGTATATCAAGACTAAATTTAATAGAAAATCTTGAACATACTAGTAACAAGAAATTGAATCAGAGATAAAAAATTTCTGGTTAAAAAAAATCACAAAACATAGTGACTTCATTTTGAGTTTGATCAAACATTCAAAGAACTAATACCAGTCCTTCTCAAAGTCTCCCAAAACAATTGAAAATGAGTAACTGTTTCTAAACTCATTTCATGAGTCTAGCACTACCATGATATCAAAGCCAAACAAGAATACTATAACAAAATTATAAGTCAATATCCCTGGTGAACAGAGATGCAAAATTCCTCAGCAAAACACTGCAAATCAAATTCAATAGCACATTAAAAGGATTATTTACCACAACCAAGTGGAATTTATATCAAAAATGCAAAAGAGACTCGATATACACAAATCTATAAATGTGATATATGAAATTAGCATAATTAAGGAAAAAATGTGTGATTATGCCAAATCATACCCAAAAAAAGACTTTTGATACAACCCAACATACGTTTATGCTAAAAACTCTCACCAAATTAGGTATAGAAGTAAGGTATCACAATACAGTTAAGGTTACATATGATTAAACCACAGCTAACATTATACTCAGTATTTAAAAGTTCAAAACTTTTCATTTTAGAGTAGAAACAAGACAAGGATGTCTAATCTTGATGATTATGTTGGACAGAATTGGAGGTTCTAGCAAGAATATCATTAGACAGAACACTGGAGTAATTAAACAAGAAGAAAAAAGCACTCAAGTTGAAAAGGAAGAAGTTCAAATTTTCTATTTGTAGTGTGCATGATCTTACATACATAAAATTCTGAAAAAAGTGCCAAAAAGTCCTAACTAATAATAAATTAAATATAGTTGCAGGATACAAAATAAACAAACAAAAATCCATATTTCTGACAAATTATCTGAAAAAGAAATCAAGGAAACAATAGTATTTCCTATAACTGTGAGAAAGTAAAATACCGAGGTATAAATTTATCCAAGAAAATGAAAGATTATGAAAACTATAAAATTTGGTGAAGAAAATTGAAAAACAAACAAATGGAAAGATAGTCATATGGTTGGGATCAAAAATATCCCCCAAATGCTTATTGGTTGCTGAGGAGCTTTGGGAAGTGACTCAATCATGAGAGCTCTAACATGATCAGTGAGTGGACTGACCTGCTGATGTAATCATAACCTGATGCCATTATTGGGAGGTGACAGAAAAGGGAGATCAGGCCCGGTTTCAAGAAATAGGTCATGAATAAGCAAATTTGGGATCTATTCCTGTTCCCTCACCCCTTTGTCTCTGGTTCTATCCCCATCTCTCTGCCTCTTAGCTGCAGGGAGGTTGGAGTTTGACTTCACCGTGATGCTCTACCCTGCCTCAGGCCCACAGAAATAGAACCAGACCACAATGGACTGAAACATCTGAAACTGTGAATCAAAATCTTTCCTATTTTAAATTGTTTATTTCAGGCATTTTGTCACAGCAACAGAAGTTGCGACATTCAGTGTGCATAGATTATGAGAATTAATTTTTTTAAATATCTGTACTATCCAAAGAGCCAATACAATTTTTACTAATATTCCAACAACATTTTTTCATAGACATTAGGGGAAAAAAATCTTAAAATTCAAATGATACCCCCCAAAAAATAAATCCATCAAAGAAACAGCATAAAGGACCAAGCCAGAGGCTTAACAGTATCTGAATTTAAAACATAGTACAAACCATGGTATCAAAATAGCATGTTATTGGACTAAACAGAGACATATAGGCCAACAGAATAGAATGAAAAAGCCCAGACATAATTCCATACATTTATCATACATTTATCATTGATTATTTTCAACAAAAGTGCCAAGAACATACAATGGGAAAAGGAGAGTCTCTTCAATCAGTGGTGCTGAAGAAGCTGGTATACATAAACAGATGAGAGAAACTAGACTTTTCCTTAACAGTAAAGATAAAAAAATTCAAAATGGATTAAAGATTTAAAATAAGAATTGAAACCATTAAACTACTAAAAGAAAATATAGGGGAAAGCCATGAGGCATTGATCAGGAGAGTAACTTTTTGAATATCACACTAAAAATACAAACAATGAAAGAAAAATTAGGGATTAAACTAAAATGATTCTGCACAGCAAAGGAAACAATAGAGTTAACCCACTGAATAGAAAAAAAAATGTGTAAACCATACACTTCACAAGGGGTTAATATCCACAATATGTAAGAAGCAAAAAATGTAACAGCAAACAAATTTTTAAAGACCAATAATTAAATAGATATTTCTCAGGAGAATATTTAGTAATAGCTAATGTGTATATGAAAAACTATTTACAATCACTAATTGTAAGTATAATTCAAACTAAAACCACAATTAGACATCACCTAAACCTGTTAGATGGCTGCTATCAAAAGGACAAAGGATAATGTAATGGCTTGTATTTAGATGTGCCCCAAAGCCTCATGAGTCCATATGTGGGCATTTTGGAAGTGGCTGGCTCTGGGGTGTGAGAATGTGGGTTAAGGGTGTGTGCATGTGGATTAAGGGTGTGAGAACTGGATTCCCCCAATTGACTAGTTTAGCACTGTTGGGGGGGGGCGGTAACAGGAATCCCCACCTTGAGTGTAGGTGGCACCAACCAACAGACTTGAAGCCTACATGGAATATAAGGGGAAAAGAAAAAGGTTCACTGCTTGCTGCCTCCTGCTTACCCTGCCATGGACTGTTTCTACTCACTGATGCCCCTCTGCCATGCTGCCCTGCCTGAGAGCCAGCGCACTATGGACTGAAATTTCTACAAACTCTGAGCTAAAACAAACTTTTCCTCCTTTAACTTTGGGGGTCCAATATTTTATCTCAGCAATGAGAAAAGTTAACTAAAACACATAGTCAATGTCTATTACAGAAAATAGTACAGTGTGTAGGGATAGGGCTCCCTAGCTACAGCTAGAACAGGAAAGGTGACCTGCAAGGGAAAGTGAAACCTACTGGAAACAGCCAAGAGTCAAGAATTGGAGAGAGCAAGCCTAAAATGGCACTGATACATGACCTCCAACAGTCACCAAATCAGAGCATATTTCCCTGCTCATGAACACCAAGCTTTTCATGCTTGGCGACACAACTGAAGGACCTAATCCAAGACCAAATTCCACTGCATGAACAGGAGGGGCAGGCCGCCCAAACCACCCTCAAGGGAACCCTGATCTGCAGAAGCAGCAGCCTTCCAGCTCTGGGGTCCCTCCTCTCTAGAGGGGTCTGTTCCATATCTCATAATAAGCCTTGCTTTCACTTTGAAACTTCTCTGAACTCCGCTGTTTATTTCTATATTTCACTTAGAGTTCAGAAACAGGAACAATTCGAGGTTGGTGGCCACACCTCCAGATGACAAGAGGCTCTCTCAAAAACTTAAAATAGAAACACTACATGATCCAGTAATCATATTTAGAGTATACATTCAATAGAAATGAAATTAGTATTTCAAAGAAATAAACGAAAGCCAGACATGGTGATGCATGCCTGTAATCCCAGCACTTCAAAGTCTGAAGTAGAAAGATTGCTGGAAGTTCGAGGCCAGTCTTGGGCTGAACAGTTAGTTCAGGGTCAGCCTGAACAACATAGCAAGACCTTGTCTCAAAATAAACAAACAAACAAACAAATAAGAGATATATAAACTTTTACATTCAATGCACAATTATTCACAACAGTCAAAATATGGAACCAACCTAAATGTCCATCATGGATAAATGAATAAAGAAAAATGCAGTATATAGACACAATGGAATACTATTCTGCCTTAAAAAGAAGGAGCCTGTCATTTGTGATGATGGAGGGACCTAAAATACATTATGTTAAGTGAAATAAGTCAGGCACAAAGACAAATATCACATGATCTCACCTATCCATGGAATCTAAAATGTTAGGCTGATTAGTGACTTTAATTTCCCCTTGCCACATAACATAAAATTATCAGGTTTTTAAAGATATTTTAAACACATGACATTTTGGAGGACCATTATTCTCCCCACCACAATATATCTTTGTATAATATTAACTTTTCAATTCTACTAAATTAATATAGTCTACCATGTAAAGTGGTCCCTACTTTACTCACTTGCTTCATTTGGTATCACAACTCCTATATCTCCACACCACCAGACTTTATTTTCTCAAATGCACAATGCTTATTGTAGGTTCAGGATCTTGGCTAATGCCATTTCCTTAGCTTGTGTTTCTTTTCCTCTATGAACTCTCACACTCTTTCTTCTCCAGACTACTTTTATGTAAGACCAAGAATACTACTCTGCAAGGGTACTGATGACCATCAACCCTAAATTCACAGATGCTCACTAACCCTCATACCAAACATGAGTACTCATTGCCATTTCACTTTTCTTAATGCAGTTATCTTTGCCTCCCCAACGGCCCAATACCAAATGCCTCGTTGCATTCCTGTTTTCAAATATTGGCATGAGAGTAGACCTATGAACATTTTTTTCCTTTTAAATCTTAAGTTCTTTTAAAATTATTACCCAGTATAATTAAAATTATCAACTCAGGAAAAAAAATCTTTGATTTTATCTGCTTCTCTTTGGAGATCAATGGAATTATAAAATCTATGAACACTTCAGAAGAAATCTTCTTAAGCCAACAGATGAAACTATAAGTTTTTGGAACCTGGCCAGATGAATTGCTAAATTCAAAGATATGAATCTCATGTTAACTTTGCAAGCAAGTCTTAAAATTTTTATTCTCTATACACACATTCCAGATCTTTAATGTTTTTATTCTGAGGAAAAATATTATTAGGATCATTATCATGAAAAAACATTTCTTAGACTTTGAAACAAAGTAAGTATACTATTCCTTAAGATTTCAGAATGCTTTATACTGTTTTATAGGTCTTTTCATTGTCAGCATTCACTCCTCTATTCTTTTAAAAGCATAAAAAGGATATTTTTGTGGCTAGGTGTCAGATTCTATAGTGAGAAATTACTAAAAGATATCGATGTGTATTCCAAACAATTACTTGAACACTTTTTTCAAATATAATTGTAATTGGCACATATCAAAAGCTGCATTCCTTAAGGAATTATCTAATTTAACATCCTATGAATTAAATTTTCTATGCAGCTATAAATCAAATTCAGCAATAATAAAAACATTTTACTGATAGAACAGTTGGTACAGTAAGAAAAAAGATAAGACTGAAATATATTTCTATTTGTTTATGTCATATAATAAAATGTTAAGTAATAGATTCATATTTCATAATAATTTACAAAATTATTCAGTTACATACAGTACCAAACTGCATACATCTCTGAAATCACTAAAGAGAAAAATGTAGACAAAAAGAGAAGCAATACTAAATAAGTAAAACATTGAGAATATATAAGTTGAGATTTCTTTAAAGTGAAGACACAGAAGAAGATGATTTTGTTATTGAGAAATGTTACAGCTCAAAAATGTCTTCTATCCATGTACAATGTATTTGATACTACAAAAAAACTTGTATGATGAGCTCATGAAATCTGAGAGCATCTCACAGGGTTTTTAAGTCATTACTACTCCTGCTATGACATTTTACACACTACATAAAATATCTGCAGTGCCCTCAATTCAATATAAATGGAATCTATAAAATCATCAGAATCTGAATGCTTTGTCTCTCTACAGCTTGTGAAATCTAATGAAGCAGCAAGATTCAGAACTGACTTCTTGACAAAACCTTCTCTGTCCTAATGGTAGAGAAAAGAACCTTTCCAAGATAACGTGCAGAACAACCATGTAGAGTCAAAGGTGCACTTGTTAGTTTCAGAATCCAGATCTTTAAATAAAAAAATCACTACAGCATAATCAATACATCAGTAACATATGAGAACACAGCAGAAAAATAAGTACTTACTGATTGATAAGCTATATGAAATAAAGTTCATAATTTGGCAGAAAATGAAATTCCACATCTTCAAATCTCATAAACTATATTTGAAAGGCATTTACTCTGTAAAAATATTGGGCTTGGTATCAATAAGGAAACAAAAGCAACCAACTCATCAATGACTATTGAGGTATCTATGATTTAAAGAAACCATACTTCATGTACCTCATTTATTTGGAATATAATGCCCACCTTGAAGAAGCTATCAATTGATACAGAAATCAATGTTTCTAAAATACTCTTAAATAACCAAGAAAAGACATTGGTCCCCTAAGACTATTCCCTAGAAAATTTGAAGTATTTGATATCTAGTTGTTCAACTGTCTCATGTAAAATGAACAATTCTGAAGGTTTCTATTTGTGACAGTTCAGGCAGTCTTTACAGGTATCAAGGAAAAAAAAATAAAATTTTAAGAATCATTGAAATTTGAGGAGCACCTCAATGCCATTTATTAAAAGCTTTAGATTCCATAAAGGTTTCTAGTTATTCAAACTGTCAGTCCTGGAATAACTTTGTTTCTATTTCACAGTGACAAAAACAAAATAAAACACAACAAAAAAACAAAAGCTAAACCTAATGTCATTTCCATTTAAGTCTGAAACCTTTCTGACAGTTGAGCCTCATATGTTTTATTAAATTTGGTCATTATTTTTAAATGATGGACTATCCAAGCCCCATCCTCAGGGGAGAAAAAAGATCTTTACATAAATAAAACTTCACAATAAATATTTATCACAATAAAAACACTAATTAAGAGAATTAAAATGACCATTTAAAAAACAGAAAGCTACATTTTGATTTCTTATAAGGGCAAACTTGTTTTAAATAAATGCAACACATGTCAGTTTCCTTCTTTCCCAACTGTGAACTGTGGTGTTACTGTCCATGGTGACACATACTGGCTAAAACAGGCAATAACACCACTGGAGAAACCCTCAAGTCTTATTATATTCCTATTTTTGGATGGCAAATGTGTTAACGTGGTTGTATTTTGCATATCCAACTCTTTAGTAGTTATGAGTTGCACTCCTTTTTGAAGTGATAGTCCCAAAAATGACAAAAGAAAGACATGGCAGCTTGGGGGACAATGGTTTGGTTCATCAGCTATGTTACTCCAATCTCCATTTCTCTTTACCCTCACCTATATCTTACCATCTGTGAATCTAGCACATATTTAGCTACCATTAAAAACCTCATTTTACATCTTTCCATGATTCAAACAAGCTTCAAAAGCTTTTCAAAATCAAAGTTAGAGTCTTATCGCTTTGGAATTTGCTCTTGCTGTACAACACATTTAAATTAACTATAATTTGAAATGATAAAATAACATTTGTACATAGCCAGTGTCCACATACTTCCAAAAAAGTTTTAAAATCCTAAGCAAAAAATTAATAGTGACAAAAGGTATTCCTCCAGATTAATATTTACTTGAAATATTTTCAAACTAAAAGAATTTTAAAAGAATATCATTCCTTTTTTCTCGCCATTGGTGGAAAAGGGAGAATGACAATCTTTCTATAATGAGTCTTCCCCCAGTATAGTGTGTTTGTGATACACAGTGGTAAAAATATTGAAAGATATTAATGTTTTCCAGAAAACTAACCCCCATTAAAAAATGTCGTGCAGCAGGGGACCATTGTTCTTAAAACTTTCAGAGATAAAGTCTTATCTAAGATTAAGACATCTTGTTTCCTACCTAAATCAATTTCACCCAAAAGAGGCATTTATGTTGTAATTCATTGTTCCCCAGACTCCAAAATCAACCATCTGCCGTGGGAGTTTCTATTCGTTAATTAAGGGACTACCCATTAGACTGGCAAGAGTACAAAGTAAGGAGGAGAAGGGGGTGCGGAATGGAGAAAAAACAGTAGAGATGCGGCTGTTTGTCTCACTGACCCCTCACACTCAGCTCAGATGCTGTCATACAGGAGGCCACACAAAGTTAGGAAGAGCAGCCAGGCCAACTCCTCCCGGGGTTATCGGAACTGCAACCACACTGGGAACCGTCACGCTGGATCATACCTTGAAAGAGAAAAGCTTTCGTCCCATTATGCAGCCCGGGGACTTGGCGCACTCCAGCCGTGAACTCCCCAAGTTCTAACTCTGTTAAGACGTCAATCTGCAGGGAAGGGTCCACCCCAAGTCCCCAAACTGGTGGAATGGGGAGGAGGAAAAAAAAAGGGAAGGAAAAGAAACACAAATATTCCGTTAAAATACAAGCCTCCTCCTGCAGGGAACCAAAGAACCGCCTCCTCGCGACAATATTGGGAGGTGGCGGTGAGAGCCTTACCGGAGATCAGCAGCCAAGCTTTAAACAGAGGTGCACCCAGTCCCATTTCAATGACCTACTTTACGTCTTTTTCCAGGCAAAGTTCCCCCACAGCCCTGAGACCCTGCCTAAAGACGCGACCCGCCTCGCGGTCTCCAATGCGAGAACAGAAAAAAATCTAAATTCGAATCCGCCCCCTTCTCCAAGATTCCCACTCCAGACCCACTTCGGTCCCGGAAAGCAGGGCGTCCCCGCCAGCCCGGAGGCGGGAGCCATCCCTCTCCCCGCCCAACCACTGCGACCACACTCACCTGCTCCGAGACAGAAGATCAGACCGAATGTTCTCAGTAAGACCCGAGACTCCATGGTGCGGATATGCTCAGTCCATCGTCTGGCTCTTTAAAAATAAAAATAAAAATCGAAGAGGTCTTGGAATCAAGAGGGAAAATAGCGTTTGCGTCTCCTGCTGCTGCCTCAGATTTATTGCATTGGAAGATTAATACGATTTGGATGCCTAAGAAAGAAAAGGGCGGCCCCCCCAGGCGCGTGGAGAACTTAGAGCCGGCGATGCGCTCATGGTTTCCCCACGCGGAGCCCTGGCGGCGCAGGTCAGAGGGCTCGCGGGGACCTGCTCCGCCCGGGAATTAGCGCCTGAGCCCAACGAGGCGAAGACTCAAACAGCCAGAGGTCGAGAGGCGGCTCGCACTGCCCGTACTCCCCGCCGCCTGAACCTGTTGTAAAGGCAGAGACAATGGACAGAGCTGGGAGACGCGCGAGGAGAGACTGCTCCTCCGGGAAGGGCGGGGCGGCCGGGGGCGGGGAGAGAAGCAGAAGGAGGGGCTGCCAGGGCGAGGCCGGCGCTCCCCCGCACCGGCTGCTCAGTTCCCAGCCCGGTCCCGCGAGCCCCGGCACTACTGCAGCCTCTGCCTCCTCACGCCCTCCTGCGCTGACCCGGCAACGCCAATCTCCTTGCGTGATCCAAAGAGCTAAATTCAAGGTGCTAAGTTGATGGGCGGTCTTTGCTCCCACCCTCGATTTCGGCGCTTGTCTTGCAAGACCTAGGGCCAGGAACACCCCAGCCGCAGGAGGCAAGGCTAGCACAAGCTTTCCCCTGCCCTGACAGGCAAAGGAGGAAGGGCTGCATTGTGCAGCCACGGAAAGCAAGGCATCTCCTCAGGAGCAAAGGGAAAAGGCAGCCAATGCACGCTAGACTCCAGAGATGGAACTGAGGCTGACGGAGACGAGTGCCGAGCCTGGGACAGGTTGGGGGCCCCACTAGAGAGGTTCCCTGCCCGGGGCGGGGCGCTGGAGAGCGAGAGCGCGCCGAAGACAACTTCGCCAGGGGTTGCTGGACAGCTCCCGGACCTGGTGCGCCCCCTGCCAAACCCAAGGCTGAGAACCCAGTACCTCAAGACAAACACAAAACAGTAGGAGTAGAAAGAATGCATAGATGATAGGTAGGTGGGTGGATGAACAGACAGAAAGACAGGCAATAATCAGAAGGAAAAGACTGAGTCCAAGCGCAAGAGAGAAGCCAACCCAATCACCAACCACACTCAAGCAGGCTCTATCCGTCCTTCGACATTAACAGAACCAATAAAAGTGAAGCCATTTGTGATCTATTTCTTAGCAGACAAAAAGTATATTCAAATCAATGGCATATAAAATTTTTCAACATAGTTCTAGAACTTCAAGATAAATTTTTAGGAAAGACATCCCACCTCTATTTTTGAAAAAGTCACAATTTTCAAAAGTGATTAAAATACTAATCTTTGCAAAGACCAATTCAGTTCCTTAACCTTCCACCCAAACAAGGGGACTGTGACATCTCTGACTAGATTCTACAACGTTACAGTTACCAGAATGTTTAATGGGGCAGTCCTGGGCTCCAGCTGCGCAGGGTATTTTGGAGCACATTCGTGTGTACACGTGTATGCATGCATGTGTGTGTCTCTGTGTGTGTAAAGTGTTACACTATAATGAGAAGGGTATTCTACTTCTATTCTTGGAATTTTTAAGAGGAAAAACTTAGGGGCTTCCAAAAGCTTTTTCCATATGGTAAGTCCTCTCTTCTTATCAAGTTTTCCATCTAATTGTCTAAAAATTAAGAAATATTCCAGTACTTACATGTGATAAAGCATGATTGCTACAAAATTTCAACAAAACTATATCAAATTAAATTAATTTAAAGAAAACCATTCCTCTAGGAATTAAAGATTTCTCTATAGCACTAAATTCAAAACATTAAGCTATAATAAATACTGTAGCTATAAAAGGTACACAAAATTAAATTTAATTAATGCTATTATTTAAAGTTCTATTGGAAGTGAAAATGAGAGACTATAAATACATATACACACAATATTTATGTGTAGAAGTTCTTCTACCCTAGTTTCACTCAACTCATAAAACTATGAATATTCTCTATCCTGACAATCTATTGACAGCTGGTAGACACTGGGTTTGTCTCTAGTACAGCACACAACACGCTCCCTCTAGAAGAATGGTGTTTCTACCCCTAATTATTCCATTTAACTTGCTGCTTAAACCACATGACCCAATTAGATATTATGGAAACCATTAAAATATGAGTAGAGTGGTAAAATACAGTTGTTTAGGTAAAACTAAAGCTTGGAAAACCATAATAAAATTGAGTTGTTATATTAGGGCAGGTACTCATAGAGATACTGACATTTGGACTTTAGATAATTAATTCTTTGTTGGGATTTTTCTGTGCCTTGTAGGAAAATTAGTAGCCTTTCTGGTCTCTATCCATTATATGCCTGTATATTTAGCATTTAATTGTATCTGTGCATCTTTTGACTATAGCTTTTTTTGTTGCTTTCTAAACTAGCATTCTAAGGAAAACAATACACATAACTAATTTTTCACATTCTCCCTAACAGTCCACATGTTACTACTTCAATTAGAATATAAAAACATTGCTACTCTTTTAGGGTCATGTTTTTCCTGGGTAGCGTATCAACTACACTGAAACTCTTTTAGATAATGTTAATTTTTTTCTTGAAATTATTGTAAGAAGCATAATACCCCTTCCTATTGCTTCCCATCTTCTCCAAAAAGCTTTTCATGTTCTAATCCCTGGAACCTGTGAATGATACCTTTACGAGGATTTAAACTTGCAGATAGAATTATGATTCTTGCTCTCATGGCCAAAAAATAAGGAGATTCTCCTGAATTATCTGGCTGTGACTAATCATAAAGATCCTTAAGTGTGGAAGAAAGAGGCAGAAGAAATCAGAATAATGTGAGGAGCATTTGACTTGCTGTTGGTCCATATAAAGACAGATGAACACAAAAGTACAACAAACTTGAACAACCTTTAGAAACTGGGAAGGACAATGATAAAGATATCTCAGAAAACCTCCAGAAAAGAACACAGGGCTGCTACTACCTTGATTTTAGCAATCTTCTTGCATAATAAGTTTGCATTCTTTTAATGTTAAGTTTTTACAAAATTCATAGAAAACTAAGTACATGTTAGACACAAAATGAAAAGACTAGTTAGAATAGTTGACTCCTTTGACTTTCAAGGGATCTCCCCCTCCCATAAAAGCTTATCAAAGCTAAATAAAATGTCCAATGATTTCTATCTATAAATATGTTTAAATTAAGAAAAGGAAAAACCCCAAATACTAGAAAAAGAGACAGAGACAGAGACTGGCAAAGAAAGCAATAGCTCATACAATGACTTGGAGATGGTAGAACACAGGGATTCAGACACTACAAAAATGAAGATTTTAACATCCAAACAAGATCTAGAAACAATGAATTATTATGAGGATCAGGAAGGGTGAGAATGTTACTAATCTCTCCGATAAGTACAGAGATTTTGGAAGGATTACTCCAGCTATAAAAAGAAACATTACACCCGGGATTCCAGCCTCCGGCCGTGACCATGTGCTCTGGCAGAATCCCAGCACACTGAAAGGGACTTTGAGCCTGCTCCCAGGCGGTAAGACTAAGCCCTGCATCTGAGACCACCACAAAGCGCACACAGGGACAGGGCCTAACCAGGCCATGCCCAGCTAACACCAACAAGTGAGCAGGACCCAGATTCCAGCCTCAGGCCCTGACTGCACACTCTGGCAGAATCCTGGCACACGGAAAAACTTGGAACTTTGCTCACAGGCAGCAAATCTTGGACTACAGTGGGTTAACTGTGTCAGTGTGGTGAGTATGCCCCTAAAATAAAGGTGTGCAGTGGATAAATAGGGCCAGTAGTAAAGCCCCCTCCAACTAACTGTAAGACCTTGGTGAGTCTGAAAAGAGTGTGAGTGACCCCCTCCTACACACAGAAAACATCAGGCAGAGTGAAAATGGTAAAACAAAAAAGCAAAATGCAGTCTCAAACGTCCAGTCCACCAGGAGCAAGTACAGGAGACATTGAAATAGATGATCCCAAAAGTAACACACCAGGAATCTCTGAAAAGATAGTGAGTGAAATAAAAAAACAACTGCATCAGGCTATAGAGGAATTCAAACTAGAAGTAGTCTCCCATGCAAAGATAGAAATAACAACTTTAGTAAAGGAGTTGTTGAATGCAGCTAAAGAAGAACTAGAGAAAAAAGTACAGAAGCAGGGGAAATTGATTGAAACCTTGAATGAACAATATAGAAAACAAGCAGAATTCATGAAATAAACTCAAAGAGACATCCAAGAAACAAAATATTCTATTGAAAACGTGCAAAACCATTTAAATGAAGCTGAGGAAAGGATTTCAGACCTTTGAGGACAGGATCATAATTAGTGATCATGAAAGGATAGAACTTTTTAAAAATAACAAAGCAGCATGAAGTGACAATCCAACAGCTTCAAGATGATGCAAAGAGAAAAAATAGAAGATTAACAGGCATCAGTGAAGAGGCAGGAGTCAATGCAAATGATGTAGCCAAAATATTCACAGAAGAAATAGAAGAAAACTTCCCAAACATGGAGGAAAAAAGCTGATATGCAGATACGTGAGGCATATAGAACACCAAACAGTCAAAATCAACATAAATCCACACCCAGACACATAATAATTAAGATCTCAGACATACAGCATAAAAACAGAATACTAAAAGCTGTTAGAGAAAAGACACAACTCACCTATCAAGGAATCATTAGTATCACAGTAGACTTTTCAGCACAAACCCTCAAGTCAAGAAGGGTAGCTCAAGCCCTGAAAAAAAACAAGGTTCAACCCAGACTGATGTACCCAGCAAAACTTTCATTTAAAATTAATGGAGAAAGAAAATATTTCCATGATAAAGAACAACTGAAGAAATGCACATCCACCAAACCAACCCTAGAAAGAGTACTGAAACACATACTAGACAGAGATAAAAATGACCACAATCCCCAGAACAACTGAAAGGTAGGACAAGCAATTAAATAAGGGGAAAAGCAGAAAGAAACAAATGGAACATAACATGGCAAAGTTGAGCCAATACATATCAGTGATACCTATAAATGTAAATGGCCTCAATTCACCTATAAAAAAGAAATAAATTGACAGAATGATCAACAAACATGATCCCACAATATGCTGTATACAAGAAACACATCTGAACCAAAAGGAAACTCATAGATTAAAAGTTAAAGGATGGAAAGCAGTATTCCATGCAACAGAAACCCAGAAAACAGCAGGGGTAGTTATTCTATTTGCAGACAACATGAACTTCAAGCCTAAAATGATTTAAAAAGATAAACAATGTCACTACATACTCATCAGTGGAAAAATTCAAGAGGAAGAACTAACAATTATAAATATATGTGCACCAAATACAGGAGCACCCAACTATATAAGACAGATACTAATGGACATGAAAAACCAAGAACACAATTATAACAGAGGATCTTAACAGCTCATTGTCAGAAAGAGATAGATCAACTAGACAAAAAGTCAGCAAAGAAATAACAGAACTGAATCATACCTGTGAGCAATTGGACTTAGTAGACGTTTACAGAATGTTCCACCCAACCACATCAGAATACATATTCTTCTCAGCAGCGCATGGGACATTCTCCAAAATAGACCATGTATTATCCCATAAAACATTCTTAAGTAAATGCAATGGGATTGAAATCATTCCATGCTTAATATGTGACCATAGCACACTAAAATTGGAAATTAATGACAAAAGAAATTGCAAAACCTGCATAACTACATAGAAATTAAATGCCAGCCTTTTGAACAACCAGTAGGCTACAGATGAAATTAAAGAAGAAATAAAGCAATACCTACAATTCAATGAAAATACAAAAACAACATACTATAATCTGTGGGGTACAATGAAAGTGGTCTTAAGAGGGAAATGTATAGCAATAAATTGTCATATCAAGAAAACAGAATGAGCACAAATAAACAACCAAATGCTCCATCTCAAGCTTCTAGAAAAAGAAGAGCAAGCTAAACCCAAAGCTCATAGAAGAGAGGAAATTGTAAAGATTAGAGCAGAAATCAATGCAATTGAAACTAAAAAAAATACAAAGAATAAATGAATCAAAAAGCTGGTTTTTGAGAGAATAAACAAGATTGACAAACCCCTAGCTAACCTTATCAAGAAAAAGAAAGAAAAAACCCAAATTCACACAATAAGAACTGGAAAGGGGGAAATTACTACAGATCCCATGGAAATTCAAAAGATTATGAATACCTACTTTGAATACCTAAAATGTCTACCTCAACTTTATAAAGGCCATCTATGACAAACCAACAGCCAACATTATACTAAATGGACAAAAACTGAAAGCTTTCACTTTAAAATCAGGAACAAGGCAAGGATGTCCACTATCACCACTCATTTTCAATATAATTCTGGAAGCACTAGCCAGGGCAATCAAACAAGACAGAGAAATAAAAGGAATAAAGATAAGAAAGGAAGAAGTTAAATTATCACTATTTGCAGATGACATGATACTCTATATAGAAGACCCAAAAAACTCCATTAAAAGACTACTAGAGAACTATCAGCGATTCCTGAGCTCTGCATCATGTTGGAACTTTGGGCGCTGGGAGAACAGGTGGCCTACTCACTGCCATGGTAAGCAGCTGGGGGCCTGGCAAGCCACTGGCACACCAGGGTGAGAACAATCAGTGATTCCTGAGCTCTGCATCATGTTGGAACTTTGGGTGCTGGGAGAACAGGCAGCCTACTCACTGCCATGGTAAGCAGCTGGGGGCCTTCCGTGCACAGGCTAAGAATCAGACATTGATCCATTCCCTCCCGCCCCATTAGCAAGTGGGCACCGGTGGTCTGAGTATCTTTTGGGAGGATGAATGTATACAGCGTGACAAGTAAGGGGGATTTCCTTCTACCATCTCTTTGAAGGCAAATATTTTTATCACTGTTTTGCTCAGTTTTGATTAATGGAACTGCTTTATTCAATATTCTGTTTTTATCAGTTTGATATTTCCTTCCATTTTCCTCTATTTGATTGAAAGAACAGCTAATGTGAACAAAATGGACTGTACTATTGAGCCCATTGCTCATGTCCTGGTGACCTGCTGTGAGGTTCTGTGGTAGTTTTACTGCAGTGCAGATGCATGGGTCTGTTCTGTCTTGTTCTGCTGTATTTTGCTACCTTCAAAAAAAAAAGTAGATAAGAAAGTAACAAAATACCTCCAAAAATCTCCCAACTCCACCAAAGCTGACCCATGGATAATGGATGAGGAGAAACTCAAAAACAAGGCAACAGAATTTTATAAGGTGATTAAAAGTATATAACAACAACAAAACAAGTCAGTAAGGTCCTGAGCAACCTGAAACAGGATATAACTAAGCAGATAATGGACTTAAAAAGTAAAAAGAAGAAAAGAAAGTGCTCTAGAGGATATGGCTGCATGTATGTTTAAGTGTATAGGATTGATAACCATGTTGCTAAGTTGTTACTGGATCACTGAACTTCTTTGCAGTCTCACTGTTTGAACGTCCACTTTGTATGCTTTAATTTTGTAGGTCTAAGAAGACAACATGTAATTTATCAACTAGTGATTTCTTACCGCTTTTTTTTCTGAAATTCTGTATTGTTTCTACCCCTTTTTCTGTTTTGCTTTTTTTTCTCTCTTTAAATAAAATTTTTTAAAAAAGACTACTAGAGGTAATAAACAAGTTCAGCAGTATAGCTGGATTCAAAGTCAATGCTCAAAAATCAATAGCATTCCTGTACACAAACAAAAAACTCACCAAGAGAGAAATTATGGAAATATCACCCTTTAAAACAACATCTAAAAAAAATGAAATACTTAGGAATCAACCTAACTAAAAATGTAAAAGACCTATATGCTGAAAATTATACTATGCTGAAAAAGGAGATTGAAGAAGATATTAGAAAATGGAAGGATATTCCTTGCTCTTGGCTAGGAAGAACCAACATTGTGAAAATGGCCATATACCCCAAACTGTTATACAGATTTAACACAATCCCAATCAAAATACCATTGACTTACCTCACAGATCTAGAGAAAACACTCCTAAAATTCATTTGGAAACAGAAGAAACCTAGAATAGCAAAGGGAAGGCAGGAGGCATCTTCCTGACTTGAATCTATACTACAAAGCCACAGTGATAAAATCAGCATGGTATTGGCAAAGAAATATATCTGAGGATCAATGGAACAGATTATAAGATGTAAGCATGACTATAAAGACACTCAGCCACCTGATATTTGACAAAGGGGCTAAACATGTCCACTGGAAGAAGGATAGCCTCTTTAATAAATGGTGTTGGAAAAATTGGCTCTCCACAGGTTGAAAACTGAAACTAGATCCATGCCTATCACCATACACAAAACTAAAGTCTAAATGGATCAAAGACCTCAATATTAAAACAGAAACACTAAATCTACTGGAAGATAAGGTAGGTACAAGTCTTGAAGAAATAGGGGTAGACAGAGAATTTATGGACAAAATGAAAAGCACACAGGAAACACTTCAAAGAATCAACAATTGGGATCTGATATTATTGAAACATTTCTGCACTTCAAAAGAAATCACTAACAGAGTGAAAAGAAAACCCACAGAATGGGAAATAATGTTAGCCAGCAACCACTCAGACAAAGGACTTATATCGAGAACACATAAAGAATTGAAAAACATCAAGCTCCCTAAATTCAAAGACCTTCTCCAAAAATGGGCATCTGAGATGATCACACAGTTCTCAGAGAAAGATATACAAATGGCAAATAAATACATGAAGAAATGTTCACCATCACTGGTCAGTCAAGAAATGCCAATTAAAACAACTTTTGAGATTTCACCTCACTCGGAAAGAATAGCTACCATTAAGAAATCAACTGATAACAAATGTTGGCGAGGCTGTGGGGGGAAAGGAACATTGCTCCACTGTTGGTGGGAGTGTAAACTGGTGCAACCACTATGGAAATCCATATGGAGAATTCTCAGAAGACTAGGATTTGAAGTGCCATTCAACCCAGCTATTCCCCTCCTGGTATTTTCCCAGAAGAACTGAAAAGTTCATACCACAGTCATATATGTGCACCCATATTCATAGCTGCACAATTTGTAATAGCTAAATCTTGGAAACAGCCAAGATGCCCATCAACTACAGAGTGGATGAAAAAGATGTGGCATTTTTATACAATGGAATATTACTCAGCTATAAAAAAGGATGATCTTGAGGCCTTCATAGGTAAATGGAGACAACTTGAGACTATCCTCATTAGTGAAATAAATAAGAATCATATTTATAAATATCACATTGTATCTCTAGTGTAAAAAGTAATAAGAACTATAAGAGTAATAAAACCCAAAATGTGCAATTGCTATTGTAAAAAAGAGAGGAAAAGAAAGTGCTCTGTAATCTCAGCACTCTGGAGGCTAAGCAAGAGGATCATCACAAATTCAAGGACAGTCAGGGGTACATAGTGAGAGTATGGCCAGTGTGATCTATATAGAGAAACCATCTCAATACATAAATAAAACACAAAACAAAACTTCTCTTAAGCAACCTTCACCAACCTGTGCCACTTAAGAGGAAAATTTATGCTTAGCAATAATAATAATAATAATAATAAAATACCATGAAACATACCCAAGAAATACACAGAAAACAGAATTAGTATCTCATGAGGTCAGAATATCACTTTTTAAATGTAATAATTTAAAACATATATTTTTAAATGATTGGAGATTTCTCTAAAAGCATACAAGTGAAATATTCAAATACCTATGAGGAGCAAATAAAAAGTAAACTTATGTGAGTAAAATATAACTAACATATACCAATACTAACAGGACATTCATGTCTCAAAAAGGATATTAAAGAAGGTATTAGAAAAATAGCACAAAAAATAAAGGCAAATACTCTTAAAACAACTGGAGAGACAGAAAGTGGCATCAAATGAATATAGACCATATATAAACACCATGAGCTAACCAATTGTGTCACTGGAGCTTCTGAACAAATGATATAACAAGGAAGCAATGGAAATTTTGAAGCTGGAAAATACAACTGAATTTTTAAAAATCAATAAAATGTGCATATTAGCAGAATGGAGATAATTAAGAAGTCATCAAAACATCAAAAGGAAAGGAGAAAAAGTACAGGTAAATGAAAAATTTCAAAAAATAATGGCTTAGAGTGTTGGGGACATAATTCAACAAAACAGTACCTGCCTAGCAAGCATGAGATCATGACTTTAATTTCCAGTAACACACACACACACAAACACACACACACACACATTGGCTTCCCAACTTTGGCCAAAGACATAAACTTACAGATTCAAAGAGCTCAGCAAACTCCAATAAGACATATCTAAAGAAAACCAAGTGAACACCTCATAATAAAAGCACTGAAAACAATAGGAAATAAAACCTATCGACAAAAATCTTCAATGCCATCAGCTTAAAATGATATATTGCATATAGGGTAACAACAATTATAATGAATCATGATTTCTCATTGAAACTATGGAGGTAAGAAAAAAACAGAACATTTGTTTAAAGTGCTCAAGGAATTCTGTTATGTATAAATCCTGGTGAAAATATACTTCAGGAATAGAAATGAAACAAAACCTATCCTGAGATGAAGGGCACCTTTAAAAACTGGTTTCCAGCATAATTTCTCTAAAAGAATTGCTAAAGAAAGTTCTTCAAACAGACAGAAAATGTAAGAAATTATAATAACTGGCATATTAGAAATGAAGAAAAACCCAGGTATGGTGGCACATGTCTGTAATCCCAGAATTTAGGAGGCTGAGGCAGAATGAATGATATGCCTGTTCTATATAGCAGTACCCTGTCAAAAAAGGAGAAGGAGGAGAAGGAGGAGGAGGAGGAAGAAGAAGAAAAAGACTGGTAAATACCAGAGTAACAATACTTAACTATTCTGTTAAATCCTGTAACATATGTTTGATGGTTTCTATTGCTGTTGTAACAAGCTATTACAAACTTAGTAGCTTAACACAACACAAATTTATGATTTTACTATTTCATAGGCTATATCCAAAAGCAGACTCCCCAAAGTATTGACTTAGAGCAATGATGATGAATCTTTTAGAGACAAATGCCCAAAACTGTAAACCAAAACTCACTTATTTATCATAGTGCCCACACTACAATTAAACCTAGATAGTGAGGTTTAAGTTTAGAGCAAACAACTCATGCATTAGTATCTTTTGTCTTAAAAGAAAAACAACAATGCATGCCATAGGTTTCCCACCACTGCCTTAGGCTACATTTCATTCTGAAAGGTCCATAGGAAATTCATTTTCACACCTTTTCAACATCTAAAGGACAGAGAAAAGCCAAGGAATGGCATTCAGTGTAGGGATTACTTCCTCCTGCTTGACTATAGGGGACTACTGAAGTTGCCAGAGAAGGGATGGATGAAACTGGGACATAACTACAAACAAGAAGAGGTCTGGAATCTGAATTGGATAGAGCAAATAGATTCCATGGCAAACTCCCAACCTGGAATTTGAGGTTGTTTCATTTTAATGGAAATAGTACTAGCAACCCATCAATATTCTAAATGCACTAGAGGCCCTAGAGCATGGCACACTGTGTATGCTTTTTGCTCCAGGCTTGTGTTTCTTCTTTTTCTTCTTCAATTTATTAAGTGACAGGTCTTTATATGCATATGTATATGGTTACAGCTATGTGTATAAATTTTCCACTATTGTTTGTATAACATTCCATGTAGGTAAGTCACATATGCCAACTTTAAAGGTTGTTTCTGGGTGTTATCTAACCCTTGCTCAACTTTAGTTCAACAGTTGAATACATTCCTCTACCTCTCCCTTCACCTCCCATCTATAATTTTATCTTTTCATTACCTTACTTCCCCCTCACGTTTCCCTTTTCCATTTATTTTCTTTCTTGTTTTTATTTCTCCTCTCTCTTTTTCTATATATTCTTTCCTTTTATACACAAACTATTAAGGTTAACTGAAATATTACATTGGGTCCTCCCTCATTAAGGATTTTTTAAGGGTTTTTTCAACCCTCATTAAGGGTTTTTCCAAAATTAGTGTTTCTATTAGGTTATTAATTGGATTCAATCTCCCCTTATCCACTTTCATGATCCAATTAATGTTCTTCTCTCATTCTCTTCCCCACTTCTGCTCTTGCATACTGAAAAGCATCCCCTTTTTCTTAAGAGTGCATGTGAGGGCTGAACGTTTATGAACAACAATATGTGACTACTACTGATTTTTTTCAGAATTTTGCATTGACAAGGGTCATTGCTTAGGTCTTCTAACCTAACCTTAGGATTTCTGTTAGTTTATAAATTGAAAACGACACTTTCTCAATCATTACTAAATCTCTGTATTCCTGCATAATTGAAACAATAGAAAACACGTTAAACTCTTAGTTATGTGTCATTATATGACTAGTTCTTTGGATGCTGGTATTGTCAGAATATGTTCTGTCCATGTAATTCACTGTTGGTGATCTCTACACTGGAAGACAGTTCTAGTCCAAACAATCTGTAACATTCAACACAAAAACACAAGAATATAAGAAAACAAGACAATAAGATACTTCAAAAATTACATTATTCTCCAAAAGCTGATCTCATGGGCACAGAAGTGGAGGAAGTTTTAGGCAAAGACCTCAAAAACTATATGGTTAAAATGTTTGCAGAGAGAAAGAGTTAACAAGCAAATGATGATAGGTTCAATGTGCTCAAGAGGATTTAAATAAGCAGAAAATGGCCATAATTAATAAGATGTTCAATAATACAATTAATAAGATATTCAGTGAGCTCAGAGAAGATACAAACAAACAATTGGATTTAAGGACCATTCAGGCTAAGAATGACTGATTTAGTAAACACTTCATCTTACTTATTCTACTCATTGGTGGGACACAATACCTGACACCCACTATTTAAAGGAAGAGAGCTTTATTTTGGCTTACATTTCAGTTGACAGGGAAATAAAACTAACAGAGAAATAAGAACTTTCCACCACAAAAGAATCTAAAAGAATTCATAACTGCCAAACCAGTACTACAGAAAATACTTGAGGGAATGCTAAACAAAGACAGCAATGCCAACATCACCAAATGTCCCAAAGGAAAGACTAGAAGATTTGTTAAACAAAAGGAAAACAGGAATTATGACTGAAAAATATTACAATGACAAGAATAAATATCCCTTGATAACTAACACTCAATGTAAATAGTCTTAACTGCTCAATCAAAAGACAAAGACTGAAAGATTAGATCAAGAACCAAAACTCAGCTATGTGTGGCCTGCAAGAGATATACTTCACTGATAAACATATGGACTAGAAGGAAAACAACGGAAAACTATACTCCATGCAGTAGAAGCCCCAAAGCAACCAGAAGTAGGCTTCCTAATTTCAGATAAAGTGGACTTCAAGCCAAACTGATTGGGATATATAGAAGGTCACTGCATATTGCTAAAGGGAACAATTCAATAGAAAGAGATAATAATTGTAAATATATGTGCACCTAATTGCTTAAAACAAAAAAATTCTGAAAATAAATGAAGAGACAGCATTACAAGCATAGTAGAAATTTTAACATCCTTCTCACAACAATCAAACAAGCAAAAATTCAACAAAAGAATATCATAATTGAACAATACCACTGAATAAGTGACCCTAGCAAATAGCTACAGAGCAAATATCCAAAAAAAGTGAATATGCATACTCTGTAGCCCATAGAACTTTATCAAGAATTGGCCATTATCTTAGGCTATAATGCATGCTGAAATGAAGACAAAAGAAATCAATAACATTCCTGTACAAGAAAACTAAAATAATCTATTACATCCTATCATATCAAAATGGAAACTAGATATCAAAAGCAAAAGAAAAAAAAAAGGAATGGTGCAAACACATGGAGATTAAATCATTTATCCCTGTATAAATAATAGATAACAGAAGAAATCAGGAAAAAAAGTTGCTAGAATCAAATAAAAACAGCAGTACATGAAAACCTTTGGGACAAAGGAAAGCTGTTATAAGAGGACAATTTATAGCTGTAAATAAAACTAGAAAAGTAGACCATTACCAAATGAATAACTGAAAGATGCATAGCAAGGTCCTAAAAACCCAGGAACAATCTAAGTGCAAATTTTATAGAATGAAAAAAATTATAAAGATTCAAGCAAAAATCAGTAACATTGAGATTAAAAACAAAAAAAGGATTAATGAATCCTTTTTCTAGAAGAGGATAAATAAAATCAATAAACCAATAGTCAAATGAAGGAAAGAAGAAATCAGTATCAATGCAGTTAGAAATTAAAACAGAGGAAAAAAACAAACAGCAGTGAAACTTAGGGAAAGTATCTCAAAAAAACTCACATCCTAATAAACTGGAGAGTGTAGAAGAAATAAATTCCTACCCACATAGGACTCATAACAATTAAACAAAAAAGATAAAAATTCTGAATAGACTAACAGCAATCAATGGAATTGAGGCAATAAAAAAGTTCTACCAAAAGGAAAAGTCTAGGATTGAACAGATTCACCAGTAAATTTTACCAGGACTTCAGAGAAGAACTAACTCCAATACTGTCTAGCTTTCCCATGAAATTGAAAGAGGAGCACTGCCAAGCTCATTTCTTGAAAGCCAGCATTACCCTGATACCAAAACCAGACAAGAATACAAACTTCTCAGATAAAGAAAATAAATATATGAAAAAATGTTCAACATTACTGTTTATTCAAGAGGCGAAATTAAAACATTTCATCTCACTCCAGAAAGAATGGATATTATCAAGAAATCAACCATATCAAATCCTAGTGAGGTTATGGGGGGAAAAGAACACTTTTACACTGTTGATGGAAGTGTACGTTGGTGAAACCACTATGAAAATCAGTGTGGAGATTCCTCAAAAAAGTAGGATTAGAGGTTCCATTTTACCCATTCCCCTTCATGGTTTCTTCCCAAAAGAATTAAAAGCATCATACCATAGCAATATATGCATGCCCATGCTTATAGAAGCACAGTTTGAAATAGTTAAATCTTGGAAACAGCTTAAATGCCCATCAACTGATGAATGGATAAAAACAATATGGGTTTTTTATGCAATGGAGTACTACTCAGCCATAAAGAAGGACAGAATTGAGACCTTTATAGCTAAATGGATGGACATTTAGAACATACTCTTAAGTAAAATAAATCAGAAACACATGTGTAAATATCTCACTGTCTTTCTGATGTGAAAAACTCAAAGTGTAAATAAGAATCAAAATGTGTAAGATGTTGTGAAATAGGAAGAAATTATTCGAAAGGAAAAGGATACTAGGGGGTGAGAGAGGAAGGGAAAAGAAAAAAATGAGAAAAAAGGCTAAAATGGAAACAAAGCTTTGAAAATTAGGAGGAGAAAGGTTGAAGTAAGGGCAGAGGAATGTAAAAAACAGAGGAACCAGGATATATCATGTTCAGGTACAAATTCCCTATGATAAGCATGATCATTTTGTATACCCGAATCATACCAATAAACAATTAAAAGACTATGATCCAAAATAAACTCTTTTTCTTTAGGGAAAAAAAAGATCATACATTTTGAACAAGTCAAATTCTTTCCAAGGATGGAAGGATGATACACATACATAAATCAGTGGATATAATATATCACATAAATAGAAATAATGAAAAAATTACATGGTAATCTTGATAGACACAAAAAAAGCCTTTAACAACACTCAATACTGATGAATGATTTTTAAGGACTATAAAACATTTTTGTCATAAAGGGCCATAAACATGGGTGTGTCAAGCTCATATTTATCTTTTACAGCATTTCTATTGATGAATTATTAATTTTAATTTTGTGAGTTTTATTACATTAAACATCGAGTGCTTAACATGAAACAAATATCAAAGAAGTAAATTGTTTCATTTTTAACATTGATTATTTATAAAATAACATCTAAATTTTTAACATCAACTGGTTTTTGCTATACAAATGCTAAAAACAGAACAACAGAATAAATTCCTATATGAACTACAATGAGGACATTGATAGCACTCTACAAAAAAATTCTTTATTTCTATTACCACATCCAAAGCACTCTTCACACATGACAACAGCATGCTCTGTACACATGTATTGCTTATGCTAAGAGCATATGTGTTTTGCTTTCATGGCCTTTTTATAGGATATACTTAACATCTCACTGGTTTTGCTGTTTTTTCAGGAGTTTCTTATTATATTAGGCAATATGTAGTTAACAGGAACATAAAATATCAATAAAATAAAGTATTAAATTCTTTAAGACATTGCATGTTTAAATAAACATCGATGTTTTCACATAAACTGTATACTTGCTTACAAAACCTAAGAGGCAACATTAGAATTAAAAACCTATATGAGCTACAATGTAAACACAAACAAAATTCTAACACAGAAATAATCTTTGCTCCAATTTTTATACCAAGGCAGTTTTTGTACATAACAACTACATGTCCCATGAATATGTCTGACTTACTCTGATAGCACATGTGCCTAGCTTTCCTTTTCTATGTGGCAGGCCATTCTTATCACCTCTTTTCTTTGCCTATTTTGTCAGGAACTTCCTGCTATGTTGTACAATGTACACTTAGTAGAGAAAAAAAATCAATAAAATAAAATATCAAATGTGCAATGAGTGCTTAGAATAGATACCAACTTTTTCACATCAGTTGTGTACTTGCTCACAAAACCTGAGATAAAATCAGAAATAAAAATCTATATGAACTGCAAAGAAAATACCAATAGAATTCAACAACAAAAATAATCTTTGATTCAACTGTCATATCCAATGCAGTATTCACACATGAAAATTCCATGTTCCATACACGATTGCTTGCACTGATAGCATATATGTTTAGTTTTGTCTTCCTGTTCTTTCTTGTAGGGCACAGTTAACATCTTTTTGGTTTTCCTACCATCATAGTAGGTCTTTGTGATGATGTTCTTGTCTGTTCACCCAGCAGTTCACCAATGCAATACGCAATTTTTTTGTGTGTAGTTTACTGGGAAGAAACGTTTCATTTTTCCTCTACTGTAAATGATCTCTTATGAGTTGCAATCCCAGTCTTCTAAGAAAATTTCTCTGTGGTATTTTATGCTTATTATTTTCTTTGTAACTATCAAATTATTTATGCCACACATGTTTAGGATCAAGTAAAGCACAACTATTGGTCCATGATTTGTGTTTCAAGTGACATCATAGTTGTTGCAGTTACTCCACCTTTGATTTTGTTGTAGAAATTTTCCATCTCAGGCTTCTGTTTTGCCATGATTTCCCTATCAATATTTTCATCATGGTGGAATGTTAATATCAACAGTACCAGTTTGTTTTTCTTTGCTGTATACTAGGGTAAATCTTTCTGAAATTCAAATATTGTACTATATGATTCTGTTTTGAATCATGCAACATTTCATTTGGAATTTCTGCCTTGTTCCTGTACACATTTCCTGCATTGATCAATCTATGCAATTTTAACAAATGTAACATCAATTGAAAATCGGTAAACCAATTGTTTAATGTCACATTCTAAAGTTTGGGAACCTGTTCACAGTATCATCCAGTTTATTACTATATGAATAAGGACCTGATAACTGAGTTCCACAATAAATTTCTAAATTGAAGGTAAAATATGTGTTTGCATCTACAAGGGCATAAATATTTATGCCATATTTTTTTCTTCCCTTGCTTTTTTTTAAGCAAAAGTATTGCCAAAACAGCAGCATTTTCTAGGTAGGAAGTGGGTAAAACCACCATGGAACATGAGCGAATGCTTTCCTATGCCCAATACCTCCACGGAGCCAGGAGCTGTGGTGACAGCAATAGTGACCGTTCTGCCCCCTCTATAGGCTCCCTGTGCTAGGAGCATCCTAGCTGCCACCTCCCAGCCAGGTTTTGATTTAAGCCATATTCTGACCTACTGCTTTTCCATGTCTTTTACATTCCTGCAATTACCATGAGAAATCTCTCTTAAGTACAACAAACCTATAAATATTTTCAGTTCAGCTTGTAAGGTGTCATAATAAGTACATTTTTGAATATGGCTTTAGAATGTTTTACTTGTATTTCAGGCTTTGAGTGTTTTGCAGCCTCTTACATAATTTTTCTGCTACAATTTCCAATACTGAATGGCAGTACTGGAGCTCTGTCTAATATATTTCACTCTTGCCAAAATCCTCATTATATTTTTGGACCTGGTTCTAACATTGGATCATTCCATTTGGTTGTGTGACCATTTAACATTTCAAACCAGTCAAATATGTACTCACATTGCTGTTTTCATCATCATCTAAATCAAGGAGGTATGCATTCCCCATGTCTGTGTCGGTCAATTTTTGCTCCATTTCACTGTCACAGGAGCTCTGGCTCACACAGTCAATGTCAAAGTCATCATTAATACCATCATCATCATCATCATCATCATCCACCCACCCCAGTCTTCTGTCATGAAAACATATATTTTACCATAATGGACATCTTCACATTCATGCATGAGTAATCTGATGACTGTTTTAACCTCCTCCAAAACTTGTAAATCTGATTTTTTACGTGCCATTGTACTGAATTGGGCTACTTCTACCAGAAAAATCAAAAGAAAATTTTTACTGAAGCAAATTCTAGGTTAGTGTGGCTGTATTAAACCCTCTGTGATACTCATAAACATATGCCAAACCTGTTAAAGAGAGCACTATGCTGGTGAAAATCCTGGTTTGACACTTCTGCACACATGCACACACCTTGCATTTTGTTGTGCCAAATAGGTAAACAGAAATTTCTTCCTGTATCCCTTAGGCAAAAGTACTAAGATATACATCTGGCTACTATTATACTAAAGTAAAAGTTTATAGTAGAAAAGTAAGGGATATGTTTGTGGAATTCAGTGTTATGCTTTCTGGTTTAGAAAAACTAATGAAGATAGGCATAGTAGGATGTTACCTCAAACTGATAAAAGTCATTTTTTTGTAAATGCACAGACAATATCATACTAAGTAGAGAAGGACTGGAAGTGTTTTCTCTAAATTTGGGAGCAAAAGAAGGGTGCCCGCTCTCATTCCTCTTGTTCAAAATAGTACTATACAGTTTGGCAAGAACAACGTAGCAGGAGAAAGAAATAAATGGGATGTCATTAGGAAAGAAAGAAGTCAAACTATTTTTATTTGCAGATGCTGTGATCCTTTACAGAGAAGACCAAAAATTCCACCAGAAGGCTTTTAGAATCAGTATGCAAATTTAGCAAAGCACCAGTACAAAACTGTACAGCATTCTTGTACATCAACAATGAACCTACCATCAACTCATGAAAACAATCCCATTCTAAATACCTATGAATCAACCTAAGCAAGGAGGTGAGTAACCTCTATAATAAGAGAACTCTAAAGAAAAGAAAATGAAGAGGACATTAGAAAATGGAAAGACATCTGGTATTCCTAGATAGTCAGAATCAATATTGCCAAAGTACCATATTAGTACCAATGATAGATTTAATGTCATTCCAATCAAAACAGTAACAACATTTTTCACAGAACTATATTAGTACCAATGATAGATTTAATGTCATTCCAATCAAAACAGTAACAACATTTTTCACAGAACTATATGAAAAAATCCTAAACTTTATATGGAACCAGAAGAGAACCAGGATATCCAAAGTAATCCTGAGAATAAAGAGAAAAATAAGATGCATTATGATACTGAATACAAGTTATATTACAAGCTAAAGCAATAAAACGAGTATTATAGCTGCACAAAAATAGACAGGTAGACCGATGGAATAGAATCAAAGACAAAGAAACAGCTTCATTCACCTATCTGATTTTTTGCCCCAAAAAGGCTAAAAATGAATACTAGAACAAAGCGTTTTTAACAAAGCTGCCTGGAAAACTGGTTATGCATGTGTAAAAGAATGAATCTATATCCATATGTCTTACCCAGTACTAAAGTCAAATAAAAACAAACCAAAGACCTAGATAGAAAAAGAAAGAGAGTAAATATGCTGAAGACATAGGCATAGGCTAGAAGTTCCTGAATAAAGCCCTAATTGCATAAGAAATAATTCTAAGAATCAACGAATAGCATTATATCAAACTGAAAAGTTTCTGCACATTAAGTAGTCAGTAGAATGAAAAGGTAACCTCAGAATAGGAAAAAATTTTGCTTGCTAATCCTCTCAGAGAATACTAATACCTGGAATATATTAAAAAAAACCTCAGAAACACTAGACTCCAATAACCAAAAGATAGAGTTGAAAATGAGCAATTTAAATTAAAAGATACTTTTTAAAAGAAATAAAACTGTCCAATAAGTACATAAAAATATTTAGCATCTGTGGCCATATAAAGATGTAAATCAAAACAATATTGCGATTCCATCTTAATCCAATAAAAATGGATTAAGGACTCAGAAAACAACAAATGCTGGTGAGGATATAGAGAAAAGGAATACCTGTACATTATGAGTCAGAATATAACAACCACTAGGGAAATCTGCACAGTGATTCCTCAAAAAACTAAAAATAGACACTTCACTTGACCCAGCTATACCTCTCTTAGCTGTCATCCTGAAAAAGCATCATCTTACAATGGTACATGCATATCCATGTTTTACAGCAGCACAATTCACAACAGCTGAATTATGGGAAAAGCCTAGATACCCATCAACAAAGGAAGGATAATCTGAGAACACACACACACACACACACACAACTCAGTCATAAATACAGATAAATTTGAATTATTTGTAGGAAAATGCATCAAAACTATTAATGTTAAGTAAAATAAATCAGATCCAGAAGTTTCAATCATCTGAGAAACTCAAAATATAAATAATTTTAAAAGAAAAGCAAAGAAGACATTATGAAAAACAAGGAAGTAGACGTTGGGGTTGAGAAAGGGAAGAGGCATCAAAAATGATAAAGATAGGATAAATACATGGACTCATTTCCCCCAGTAGGTAATTATTATATATTGCAAACACACCAGTTTAAAGGAGTATGTGAGGTAATGTGTGTGGTAGTTTGCTTCCTTTACAATATATACACATTGAAATATCACACTGTATCTACTAAACATGTACAGCTATTTGTCAACTAAAAACAAAATTTTAAAAAGGGTAAAAAGTGTTTAGGGTTAAAATCATATGAGAAAAGTAGAAAGTAACAGAAACTCATATAGAAGACTGAATAAACATAAATTGATGGTTACAGTTTTATTTCGAGATACTATAGAAGAAAGAAACTGGAAGATATTAAACATATTTGTAACTTCCTAGATTACATTTTCTGCTATAAAGCAAGTTCAAAATTAAGTTCAATTTCTGTTCCAGGCCTGTTTGTGGTCATTGAAAAGATATACCCTATACATGTGTAAATGAGCATATTTAAATTTATATAATATTTAATAAAAATGAAAAACACTTAGCATAAAAAACTTCAAATATAACAAGGTAAGCTAAAGGACAGAATAAAGATATCCTATGCAAATAAAATTCTAAAGAAAGTTGGAGTGCCTATATAAATATGAGAAAAAATAATCTTTAGATAAAGGAAAATTATTGGGACTAAAGAAGTATATTCATAATAAAAGGGTTGGCTCATAAAGAAGATATAACAATGTACTTAACAGAAAAGCATCAAAATACATACAATATTTGCCTAGAGAAATACTGACAGAACTAAAGGAAGAATCAGACAAATCTAACCTTTTACTTGGAAATACCTACATTCCTGTCTCTTAATAACAATCTCTAGCTCCATATAGGATCAATGCCAAATCCTACCTAACATTTAAAGAAAAAATAATACCAGCTAATACACAATTTCTCCAGATAATAGAAGATAAGTCACTTTTTAAAGAGACCAGGAGTATTCTTATATCAAA